>BMAW01128576.1:9855-21389 GCA_019974015.1 Nephila pilipes | reverse complement strand
ATTTCATATTCGAATAGATTTTTTAATCAAACTTATAAATATTCTATCAAAATTTTTTTATAAACTCTGAAAATAAAATACCAATAAAATTCATGCTTATTTTAATATTAAAAAAAGACTCACATTTTCACTTTCTCGTCCACACATACCACATTTAAATATATCATTTTAAAGATTAAAAAAATACTTTAATATTTACTTGGCATTAAATTAATTATTTTTAAGAATTCTGTTAACGTTTCTCTTTGCATATTGCATTCTTTATTTGAAATAAAACTTTTGCTCAAAAAATATTTTTTTTTTCAAATTCTTAACGGTAAACAAATAAGTCTTAAAATAACTGTTATTCTATTAATAATGCATTTCAGTCAAGTTCAACTATAAACCTAATATCTGTATACAGCATTTTAACCTTTTTGTAGCAAGAAAAATTATAAGAATCAAAAATCGTTTGCATTAAAAAAGTTTTCAAACCGCTTCTGTGAAAGAGTGTTGCCAAATAGCTTCAAATGAAGCGTTTGGTAACACTCTGAAGCAATGTTAATAAATGCTATTTTTTGTTATTGAAAAGAACTAAATATATTCGAAAGAATTAAATATATTCTAAATATATAAGTGAATTTCTTTTCAATTTCATTTTTATGAGTTTCACTTTATAACGGTAAAATATGTAATTGATAACTAATATCTTTTGTTATTAAAAGCCTGTTGAATATTTTAAATTAGATTTACATAAATCAGTAATATTGTCAGGTAATTTTCATTTTAAGCGGATTAATATCCAAAGTTTGCATAGTTTTTTAGAATATTGTTTTGAATATATATCGCCTTTCTTTCTATAATAGTATGAACATATGCAAAGGAAAAATAATTTTCCTAAATAATGATACATATATCTCACTACCCACAAAATATTTATCCAAGTGAAAGCTTTAAATTTATGCGGCAGTTTTCTCTTGAAAATCGGATGTTTACTGTTTTCGGTATTTTAAGCTCAAATTTTCGATGGAAATGCAAATTTTGTGCGAAACCTTTAATAAGTGTTATTTTTTTTCCAGTTGCAAACAATTTGATCCATAATATAGATGCAAATTTTTCACAGGAAAAAAAAAATTGTTGAAACGTATTTTTAAATATTTCAACACAAAAGATAATTCGAAATGAGAAAATTCGTAAATTAGTCTTAACTGATATTTAAACCATTATTATGAACTGTTAATTTTATTAATAGTAATAAAATGGTTTAAATCAAATTTAAACGGTGAAGAGGAAAATAATGAATTCGTTGGTAGATTTTATATTTTAGTTCGGTACTATTTTTTTATAAACATTATTCAAGGTATTGGGAATATATAGTTCATTCTGTGATTAAGGCTCCCATCTACGGCCATTTTGATTTATGGAAAGTAATGTTGGTTCTGTGATATTTTTCTATATTCCTCCTCGCACTTAAACTATTTTATCTATTTGAATACGTCGCAGCAAAATCCTAGTGATCATAATCACGTATTCGCCGCTGGCGTTGTTTCCATCCGACGTGGGATCGAGCCCTGAGGCCACTTAAGACTCTCCGTGTAATGGGGTTGATGCACGTTAAATCTGTTCAGTTCTCAAGTCCTCTTTTTGGTGTGGTGTGGAAGTGTGGATAGGGGGGTGCTAAATCAGCGGTTATCTTAGTCACTGGACCGAGACTCAAAATTATGAGTTTCGTCGCCAATAGCTTTCGTGTTGCTTTTCAGTGCGACGTAAATAAACAATCAGTCAATCAAACAAATCTATTTCAATGCAATAAAGTGCATGCGAAAGAACAAAAAATAATGTAGAATTACGTGTTCTCCTATTTTTAAAAAATATTTCTATTTCCGTTTATTGATTCAATTCGTTGGTTTACCGAACATAAATGCTTTAAAATATTTTCCAAAATTGAGAAAAAATTCCAAAAAATTAAACATTCACACCCCTCAATAAATTAAACGTTCCTTATAATTTTCGCTATTCTCATATCAGATGGGTAAAACTGCTGTCTTTCTTATACAACAAAAATGAACTAAATTATATAAATAAAGAAATAAAATTAATTAGCACAGTTTATTACTTTCTGAAAAAGAATTTTCGATTATGGGATCCATCTTTTTATAGTATCGGGTAGAAAATTTTATAAGGATCCTATGTTCTGAATTTCATTCGAATCTAATCATCAGTTCAACCTTTGAAAATTTATTTAGAACACAAAACTAAAATATTATTCAATTAAAAGAAAACAAATTAAGTTAAAAGAATAAACAAAAAACAAGTTACAAATAATATTTAAAAATAAAAGTCTAATGAAAATAAGCAAAAAAATTACAAAATTTCATAAAAAAAATTAATTTAATGCAGCTAAAATCCATTATTTAAAATTTCAAACAATTTAAAAATAAAAAAAAAAATTAAAATCATAGCAAAAAAGAGAAAAGAAACATATTGTAATAATACTGTTCCATGCTTTGGAATGGAATAATGTGTCTTACGGATCCAACCATCACACTTCAGTGACTTACATTATAAAAATATGGTATAATGGTATAAAACCAAAAAAATAAGCAGAAATAAAAATTCAAAACTAAAATTCAACGAAAGGGGGAAAAAAAGAAAGTAAACAAAGCAAACAGATTCATTAGACCTAATTATACTAAAAGTAATCATAAAAAATAATATAAATATGTGTATGCATCTATTAATAATTTTACATTAAAAAGAGTTATAAAAAGCTTTTCACTAAAATCCAGTAAACTGAAGCAGAGTGATGCACAATAACATCCCTTTAAGCTAGCGCATTAATTCAACCATAAAAAACACCATATATAATTACATCATCATATAACATACGAGTGTAATATTGAATTTTTAAGAATAGGGGAAAAAACGCGTCATTTTTGGTTCTCTTGCTTAGAAATACAAAAATACAATTGACATAATGTATCATTTGTAAATTTCTTTTCTTTTGAAAATCGTTTGTCGGTAGATATGGAGTGTAATATTTTTTTTCTTTCTAACAGAAAACTAAAACCATTTTTTCAATTCCTCATGGATCTTATTTTAATTATAAGCTTTATCATATTCAAGGTTTATAGAATATAAATTCTTTTTCTTCCTTTCATCTTTAATTTTTGAAATTTGATTAATCGAAAATGTTGAAATGTTCTTTCTAAGGCTGGAATATTCTTCAACGAAAAGCATTTTTTTTTCATGATTATAGTTTTAAATAGTTCTTAATCACGCAAGTAAGTAGCGTGAAATTCTATTTTTACCAAACTACAGACAGAAAATATTGCTCAAAAACGGAAGAAATAAATTGCCTGGTTCCTGCTTTACTTTAATCTCATGATAAACAAAAGCATTTTATTTCTTTTTTAATGTACAGCAGTTTAGCCTTAAAAATTTACTCACGCTATGTGAAACCTAGTGTTTCTGGAAAAAAGTGAATGATACATACCTCGCGCGAGTATTGAAGTCTAGAATAAAAAAAAATCTACCGTGCAAATATATCGATTGTTTTAATTATTTTAGATTGAACGTAATTTGTATATATTTACTTCTAAATCGTGTCACACGTGATATTTTTTGTTCTGTTTCTCCAGTCTTCGATTTTATGACTTAACCGGGAAAAAAATTATATGAAAGCAATGACGTTAAAAATAATTTTAAAAAACTATTAATTAAAAAAAGTAATTCAATTTTTTATTTAAAGTGTAATATTATTTTTAAATGTAAAATAATATATGAATAATTTATAAAGGCTAGAGGCACTTAACTAAAATACCTAGTTAATTACCAATAAATTAAGCACCATAACTATTTCCTAATATATAGGATCAGCCGAAGTATTAGCGAATCCAGTTTTTATGCATTATATATTACTTTATATTCAAAAATTGTTTTAATAACTTTTAGTCCATTTTTAAGCTTGATTTAAAACTGCTTTTTATTACTTATACAAGTATTGTGACATCAGACTATTCCTAGTCACCTCTTGTGCCATAGCTAAACTCAATGTATTAACACTAAAAGTCAATAAATCAATCAAAGAGACGTTAGACAGGTCGTACACACTGTATTTATTAACTAATTGCTTATATAAAGACAAATATAACAGGCTCTCCCCAGATAATGCTTTAAATATATTAACTCGATCTACCAATAATAAACTAACAGACTCTTACCACTAATGTCAGGTTGAGGCTGTCCTGACTTCTAACTTTCATTAAACAACCAATAACTTGTAATAATTATCGGCTCTGACTTCAACTCTGGAATAATTACCGAACGCTAGAACCACTCGACCTCCATCGTGATTATCAAGCTGAGTTTATATATTTCTTATCTCCCTTGCTTCACTTCATTTCTACCTGCTTGTTATTTGAATGTTCTCGTTTCATTTCTGGTTGGGCAAAGGTTGTTTAGATAAAACAATCAATCTTAATTAAAAGTCCCCAAGTTTAGTGAAGAGAAAACCGCTAATAGTCCAAAGTCACAGTATTTGTTTCATTTGTTTTCGTCTCGAAATTCAAGACTGAAAAGAAATTGCGTGAGCCATATGTGTGTGAAAAATTTCAACTCCATTGGTGTTCTTTGAGTGGAAATTTCCTCTTCCCCTTACTAATTCACTGCTTGAGAATGCTGTCGTTCTGTACTGTCATCAGAGGTATGCGCCTTTGTACAATTTCAGCGTAATTGGATGACAGGTAGCGGGTTAAAATTTGAGTACAAATTTTGAAGTGTGGAAAGGCATTTTTTACATACGTGTACATATGAACTTAACAAGTTCAGTGAATGCTTGCATTAGCAGTGAATCAATTTGAGTTTCTTAAGACTTATGTCGAAAAGCAATGTCCAAGTTTTGCGTTTAATTCTAAAAGGTTTGTAAAGGAATTCTACGAATAGGTCATTCTGAGTTACACACATTCTCACTTTGTAAGTAAATTAAATGTATAAATTGAGTTGTTAGAATCAAGAAAGATTTGTCATGCTGTAATTAGGTGTAACTGTCTGGAATTCATTTTACTATTAGTTGACCGTTTTATGCGGCAATTGTGAAATTTCCGTATATGAATATGTTAATTTTATGATGATATTAATACAGTCTTGAGTGCAAAGTACTATTGAGGTAATGTTCGATATTAGATGAGGAAGCTACTTACTCAGGTATGGTCATCATCATTTGAAATTATAAAATCTACACCCAGTAGACAAATTTGTAGTTCTAGTGCATCGATATCTAACCTTTTATGATCTACCTCCCTTTACATACATGACCCTAAATTAGGATATAATATATTGCCACCTGCTTTAAATTAAAGCAATGCCTTATATCATTACAGATAACGAACGGAACTGATTTATTGTCTGATAGTCAAAATAAACTATGTTTAATCAGTGTATTACTATTTAAATTATGTTTAAATTATAAGTGCAGTAAAATAATTAGGGAAATTTAATAGAATTTCTTCTTTGTATACTGTAATCTAAATAATGCTAAATTTTACTTCTATTTATTTCATTTTCCTACATTTCTTTAATGGTTTATATATTTTATATTCATTAGTAAGACTCAGTAATTATAAATATTACCTGTAAAGGTCTTTAAGTATGAAACATGAATGAGTTAATAAAATATGTCTTTTCAAAGCTGTTTTGTGCAAAAAATTAAAATAATTACCACCCGGTTCTTCTTAATCTGTTCAAAATATAAACTCAGATTTAATACCATAATTTCATCTTCTTCAGGTATAAAGTTTGATGAATGTAGGGGTGGATACAATGGATGAATGAATAACTAATGTTGTAATGAAATCTAAGAAAATGTGATTTTTTTTTATTTCAAAACTGGTATTTTTTTAAAATTTGGATCGAGATCATTTAAATGTTTTAATCAGAAAGGCATTCTTATTTATGCATAAAATTTTAAAAGACCCTAAATATATAATTGTAAAAAAAACTAATTCAGTTTTTTATTTATTGAATTTCTTTGGCGTGATATATGCATCACGTGATATATGATTTGGTGTGTGTGTGTATAAGATAAAGCAATGAATTTATTATTAAAAATGAAGGAATTTATCATTATATATATATATATATATATATATATATATATATATATATACGGGCTCATTATATATATATATATATAAACTGATTTACATTTTACAAAATAAATGTTTTATATTTCCTTGAAACCAAAGTTGAATTAAATGTATTTATTTAGCTCTTTGTATTGAAATGTAATCAACTTAAATGATAGCAAAATAAGTAATGTTTATGATGAATATATTTACTTTAAGTATTCATCTCCCTATTTGAACGGTTTTCTTCTTCCGATTCAAGAAATATCTAGAAAAAGAACTTATCTTATTCCAGGAAGTCAACTCATGCAAAAGAAATTCTTAAATGAAATGACATTTCTAAGAATGATTTTTGTTTAACTTATTTACACAAAAGCGATGAGTCTCTCAAAAACCTTTTGGAAAATTCATCTAAAATTGAATACAAATATTTTCTCAGTAAATTAATGTTTGAAAATCACTGAATTATAAAGGGGATAATTTAAACTTCATTTACGGGCTCGAAAGATAAAAATTGAAACACCTTTTGTCAACAGAGTCTGTTAATTAGACAAAATATGAAGATGAATTTAAGGTTCTATTCATTTTATAATCACATTTAGATTACATATTTCTTTTACATTTCAGACCATCGATATTTTTGGATATTTGAATTTATTCATGTCGTAAGACGTTGCATTTTCGGTAAATTATTTTTAAAAATAAATTCATCTGGAAAAGATATAATTAGTTTAAATTCAGATTTATGTAAGTTCTTTCTTTTCCACCCTTTTTTTCTTTGTTTCTTTTATGTGTTTGATGACAACTGATATTTTGAATGCTTTCTGAATTATAAAGTCTTTACAAAGTTTTCTCTAAGAAATGTTTTCTTTTATTTTATCTCTTGCATCTTTGTATTCTGAATGAGAGTTGTATTTTTTTCTTTTGCTATTATTCAAATATTTCCGTTCGTTTTAATATTAATGAAACTTTTGATATATATGTTTCATAAGTTAGTCAGGCATTTTCATACTCTGATCTATACTTGATTTTTTTAATTCGATAATTATAGGAATATTTTCGAAAATTCAGTAAAAAAATTTATTTAATTATTAGTGATTATTTCTGGAATTGATATCGATGCCTCGAAAATATTAATAAATGAATTTACCTAGTTTCAAGGGGTTTTATCAAATTAAACACTATTTTTTCTCAAAAGAATACAAATTAGTTTTCACTATTTATACACAATGTATTAACATGTAAAGAAAAATAACAGTATAAATACGAGGAATAACAATAAAGAATGAGTTGTTTTTGCTGTCATTCTCTAACGCTTGATTGATTGATTGTTTTTATGGAATATATAGTAACAAAGGCAATTATCCCATTTTCTTCCTCGCCCTTTGTAGTCAATGCCACTTTGGTTGATTGCTGGATTAACTGTTTAATTACATCTCACTTAGAAGCAACTCGAAGGCTATTTACGACATGATTTTGAACCTTGGTCAAGTGACGTGGACATCACCTGAGCTAGCACTTCTTTCTCCAAACTTCCACATCCCGCCAATGTGAGGGCGTGGGATTCCGACAGTTGTAACTTGCATTAGCGCTGCTATACGGCGTATCTTTAGTGGCATCAGAGACCGAACCCATGACTCCACAGAAACAATGTCTGTCGCGAGTTCAGACCTTGACCATTAGTGTGTCGCGGTCACTAAGCATAGACTAAAAGAATCAATGAAAACAATTGCGTATAAAATGTACAGTATTCACTGTAACAAAGAAACAACGCGTACCTTCCATATAATAAAAAGTAGAAATTTTTTTAAAAATAAATATTTAAATTAATATGAATAAAATTTCACGGCTGTAAGTTTTCCCGGTAAATTTATACATCACTCTAAATTTAGATTGGCGTGAAAGGTCTAAGGTAATGCTATAGTGGTAATGTAAGTCTATAGTTTATTGTGTACTAAGTGTTTTAAGGGGATTTTTCCTTACAGAATTTTCCCTATCTTCGTAAGGTGGAAAAAGAACACGCTTATGGAGCATTTTTAAAAAAATTAACTTTTCGTACAGTGTTACCAATTGTTTTATTTCAGTTACTATTTTAATGAGAGTTTTTTTAAAAAAATTTGCTATCTTTTTTTAACTTTATATGTGGAAAAGCATTTGAAAAAGTTAAAAAAGATGAAGATTACGATATATTTTAACATGTAAATTTTTAAAGAACTTTTTGTACCCAACCTCTGATTAAAATAATAATAATAATGCCATAAATGCACACAAATTTAATGATAATGTGGCCCGTAAAGTTTTTAAAAACGTTCCTTAAAATTGATCATTTTTCACATTAGTAGCTCAAGAAAGTAGAGAGCAAAGAAATGTTTTCTTAGGGGTGTTCTGACCTTTGAAAATAACCCAGCATCCGATTGCTTGCGTTTTCAAGTTTAGTAATGCATTTGTTTCTAAAAATGAATGTAAATGAAACATGAATTGTGTGATTCTGATCTATTTTTAAAGAGTGAAAAAAGGTTTGTGTGTGAAATTATTCTCTAGAAATATTCTGACTTTGTTGAAGAACTCATGTTTTTCGGAACATAAGTCACAGTGGCCTAATTGTCATGGTCGCGAGTTCATGGACGGCGTAGTTTTCGTCGAGTCATGGGTTCGATTCTTGTCTCCACTAAAGACACGTCGTGTAGCGGAACTGACGTACATTAAATATGTAACGGCTCAATATCCTTATGCTGGGATAGTATAGAGATTTAGAAAGGCTGGTATCAGTTCTGTGTCGTCCTTGTCACTTGACCTTGGCTCATAATTATGAGGTCGTCACCAATACCTCTCGTATTGTTTCTAAAGGCGAGGTTAGTCATAATAAATCAATTCTTATTTGGACTAAGAGTTCCGATGAGTGAGGTACCTCCCTACACTTGGTTCAAAAATTAAATACTCCAGTGCTCTATTGCCTCTATAATGTTCTATTTAATACAATTAAGAGTGCTGTAACTGTATTCCATCAACATCATTATCGTCCATAAAAATAAAGATATGAATTAAATTAAACATAATTTTCCCTGTGTAGAAGGATTACTTCATTCTGTTTCTGCATACGGCTAAATAATCTTTCTTTTTATACGAAACAAAAGCAAAAACATCTGAAATAAATTGTGTTACCGAAATATAATATACTGCACAAACATAAATCTCCGTATAACGTCGTTTCTTAAACTGCAGATCGCGTGGGTCTTTGTTCGAAAAATTGTTTTTGTACCTCTTTGTATTACACCGGTCCAAATTTCTTGCTTTTCCGAGAAGCCAGAAGATTCGCGAATGAAAATAATATTTTGTTTGTGAATGAAAATCGAAGGAAAGAAAGATGGAACAAAACAAAAGTATTATCTGTATAATTGAAAGTATATTTACTTAGGAACACATTTCCCAATCTGCTTAAGAAAAGAAATTGTATTTTATGAGATCGATTATTTTTTTTGTAATTTGTTCTAAAGTGTCTTGTATATTTTGGAATCTCAACGCAACTACTTTATTGAACAATTATATAATAAAAAACTGCCCCATGCATCGTCTTGATAATAACAGATTTAGCTACCAAATATACCAGCTTTTTTAAAAAAAATTATTAAATTACCCAATTAATATTATAATCAAAGCAAGTCATAAAATAAGTATTAAATTCTTAAAATATTATTCAGACTTTTTTTAGAATTAATGCAAACGATAAAATATTCAAGTGGATAACAATATTCTTTTCAGCTTTTTAAAATTAAAGCAAACGCTAAATTATTATATTGAATATATTTTGAGTTAAATTAATCATTGCTTTCGTAAAATTAAAATAAACAACCAGACGCATTTCACACTTTATTTTGAAAAGCGTCCGGGGGCCAATTTATATATTGCTGAAATAATAGCTCTGTAAATTTTATAAATAAATTGAAATAATAGGCCTGTAAATTTTATGTTTTTGAATAAACTCATACGTATTCATTCACTAGAATTGCTCCGTTGATTAGTAAATTTTTTACGTTTAGAATAGATACCACGAAAGGAATTTTTAGGAATAAATCATTGCATAATCAGTCACTCTGTCGTATTTACACGAATTGTTTCGAAATAATCAGGTGCTGGTTGAAAAGTGTCCTCAATTGCAAGTTTCGTTAGTGATGCTTCAAGTCGAATTGCGGATTCGAGTTCCTATTCCTGTAAGAAACAATCAAGCGGACTAATGAAAATTGCTGTCTTTTCAGTGAACTATTCTCTAAAGTTTTTGCCGGTAAAACATGGAGATTAGCAGAAAATATTATACCAGTTTGAGTGCCATTCTCGTCATTTGATCTGATTTAAAAAAAAAAAATAAAAAAAAAACGAGGCTCTTCACCCACAATCTGTTCGTTAATTTGCAAATCATTTAGAATAAACAAATCGTCTGCAGATTTAAATTGTATCATTATTTCCTTTTCTGTTATCCTCTTATTATGTAGCATTAATGTTCATCTAGTATAATACCTTTTAGTTATATTGGTATCTTTTTCGTTCTTTTTGCAACATTTGAATGATTATGTCTTCATATATTTCCTTTGTTTTATGGAGAAATTCATGTACTTACCCAGTAAAATATGAAAAAGGGAAATGGAAGGCTATATATATATATATATATATATATATATACTGAAAATTTATGTAAGAATAATTTAAAATATTTAAAAAGACAAAAATCCAGAAAGAAATGTAACAATGAAAGAAAAATAAATGAAAATATGGAACCCAGCAAGTCAAACAGCAATATCGGGCTGAGGACCGATTAAGCGGGGTTAAACTAGTTTAATGGTACCAACCTTCTCCCTTTGCGACTTGGTAGGCTGAATTAGGAAATCCAAATTGCAAAAGAGTTCATGATTAAAAGATGCCAACAAATTCAGCGATAAAATCTACAAAAATAAAATCTATAAAAATAAATTCTATAATTCCTGGTAGGCTGAATTGGGAAATCCAAATTACAAAAGAGTTCAATGAATAAAAAATGCAAAAAATTTCAATGATAAAATTTACAAAAATAAAATCTATAATTCTAAAAATTATCAACAAATCAAAATATAAAAATTACTTACAAAATTCAAAGAAATGAAGATTCAAATATGTGAGTAGTAAGACGGAATTGTCTTTAAGCTTCAAGATGTATATCACATACTCAAAATGAAAAAATATAACACATCATCACTATATAAATTGAAAAAAGATTTAAATCATTGTTTGATTGGTAATAAAATGTAAAATGATACAAACAATTGGTTGGTAATAAGTTGTATGGTAAAGGAGTATAACGGCCCAGAGAGTGAGTAAAAATGTAAGCTGTGTAAATGTAAATAAATAAATAAATTCTTCACGGCTAGACCACTAACAAGCCGACTTTGTGGACCTATTGTT
>BMAW01128574.1:422063-468724 GCA_019974015.1 Nephila pilipes | reverse complement strand
TATTAATATTTTTTTTCGCGAAAGCTTATTAATTTTCACACGAAATAAGGTTTCTGAAACTTTGCTTTAAAGTATTTAATATTTATCGTATCTTTCTGCACCTCAAAAGGTAGGTGACAAGCAAATATTTACAAAAATATATTGACAGTAGTATTTTCAACTAAGTAATAAACACGCAACCATATATTATTCTCTGTTTCCCTTTTTTATATTTCTTGTATAAATATCATTATATTGAGAGATAAGAAAAAGCCAATAACACTAATAAAATTCCTTTAAAAATAAAATTAAGTTAAATGTAATTTCATAACAAAAAAAAAGTAATTTGATAAACAAACTAACATTTGAAAACATTTAAAAGTAACATTTGAAAACATTTAAAAGTAATTTGATAAACAAACTAACTCACAAGTAAGCATTATTCTTAGTAAAAATCTATATTCCAAAATTTATGAAAGATATACTTGTATTAAAATTTAGTGTTCTTGTTTAACTTTCTAATTCAATATTTTTCGCTCTAGGAATACAATTATAAAACAGTCGAAATGTATTTTATTCTTAATATACCACCTTATTAAAATTAAGTCATGGAGTTATAAAGGTTATGTGAAATCCAGCAATTGAAATTAAGGATTAATTCTTTAATCCCGCGACTTGCATGTTTTACCACACTTGTCAAGATTAAACATTAAAAAAGGAAGCTTTAACAAAGACTTCTTTCAACTGCTGCATAGATGAATGTAAAATTCCTTAACTACAAAAACGCTGAATTTAAATGCTAATAGGAAGTCACACCTTCTAACAAGGAAATTTGAATATGACTGTCTTTCAAGGCCTTTCCCTCTCTAAGAGATTTTTTCTTTTTCCCTATGTCAGCGAAATATTTTTAATTTTTACATTTTTTTCCATAATTATTTTCCACGCCAAATACTCGGGTTCATAAATTTAAACGGAAAAAAGCAGTTAATTAAATCTGTCAAAACGACCTATAAACTGAAAGTAAATTATCATTTTTTTTCTCTTGGGAATTATTTAGCCATCAGAAAACTTCATATGGTTTGTGGTAAGTGATATTTTATTTTTCTACGTAAGCGATCAAAATGAGCTTCGAATTAGAAATATATCTCCAAAAACTTCAATTCAGAGGAACATCTACTTCAATAAAAATCGAAATTTTAAGCACTTCGTTCCTTATTTCTTTTTAATATTCGCAACTATAATAAAATATGCAAATGAAGGAAACTTTTAATTAGTTTTAGTTTTTTTTTATTCGAAAGCCAAAGAAGCGCCTTATTCACGTAAATACTTAGTAAATTGTGCAGTATGTACGTGCAAAGCTACATATTTGTGTTATTTATTTTTGAGATGTATTTTCTATTTCTGTATTTTAATTAAAGAAAATGAAGGAGTGGAAATAAATTTTTAATATGAGTCTTTTTCACTGCGTAGGTAGATTAAAACTAACACGCAAGTTAAAAATTGAATTACTGATTGTAAAGAAATGAAAGAAAATTAAAGTAACATTGTATCAGATAAATAGCAAAGAAGTACTTTTTTTTTTACATCTAATTCGCTTCCCAGCTAGAGCCCATTTTACATAAATAGAAGACTCAATGTTTCTTCCATGTTATCACCCACAAACATAGTATCGCATATCATCAAAAAAAGATGGAAATTGCTTTTTTTATTATCGTTGAACGCAATTATACATCGTGTCTATGTGAATTATGACCACAAGCTAGTAATTAACAGATTATATTTTTCGTGTTTTATCATTAATTATTTGTTTAACATAAGTCGGGTAAAACAAGAGGTAAATCATTCCATATAACTTTTTTTTAGAAAATTAATATTGCCCTACTTTGGTAAACCGATAATATATTTTCATACAAATAGTTGAACTTAAATTTTTAGTGTACTACATCTCTAAGAAATTTTACATTTACTTTCAGAACTTCTAAGTAACGGTTGAATCATTCCACTTTAATTATTATAGTAGTTATTCTAACAAGTCATTTCCCTTTTGCATTTTTTCTCTAATATTACATAATTCTACTGAGCATGTATTAAGATAGTATGATAGATTTCATTTATGAAAAAATGGAAGGAATATCACGACACTAATTATAGTGATTACATTATAAATTTTTTATCTAACAGTCAAATGTTATTACTATTTTATACTAAGTACTAATATTAGTTTTATAATTTTCTAAATTCTTTTAATTCTGATAATAAATTTTTTTCTTTGCTGTAACTTCACCAAATATATGTCTTTTTCAGAAAATGTTTAAGAATTCATAATAAAAATAAACCAGTAAAAAGTTACTAATAAGTGTATTAAATTTTTGTTAACTACATTTAATTCTCGATTTTCTCCAGTACATAAAGGATTCTTTTTAAAAATTACAGCGTTTTTTAAAAAAAATGTCGAGATAACCAATAAGTTTTTCTTGCTACTAACAGAACAGATCTTATAAATTTAATTCATATTTTAATTTCAAAAATCAACGCTAGAATTCCAACTCACTAATCATTAGTATAATAAATCTGTAAATGACCTGTACATTTTTAACACCTATCTTATAGTGGGTCTTAAGATTTACAACTTCATAAACAAGTACTTGTATATGAAAATTACCTTATTTACATTTTATTCAGAATAACTCATAAAATATAATGTATTGTTATAAAGGAAAAAATAAAAACACTAATATGGATTAATAAATATTTATTCATTAATATCAAAACTAAATGTTCATGTAAATTTCTACTTTAACATTTTATTATTTGACAACTGCATCGGAAACTATTATTCGAAATATTAAGTATTCAGAAAATGTAAATTAATCTGGTATCTCTTTGTAAAATAATGTCTCGGTTCGAAAGAAATTACTCAAATGTTTTTTCTAAAATTGAACTACAAATCCATAATAAGTAGAAAAGTAAAAAATATGTAGAATTGTTAGATAAGTTACCACAGTAATTTTATTTCATATACCATTTTTGCAATAAAAATATGAAACTAATTCTTACTCATTTAGGAAATGTTAAATATTTATCTCTAAAGGAATTATTAAGAAATTTCTCTCTTAGCAGTAAGTAAAACTACTTAGTAAATTTCTACATTTGGAAAAAAATTTACATAGAAGTTGCTAGTGAATGTTATTACATTGAGATCCCCGTACGATGAACATTTGAAAAAAACGATTAATGTGTTTTTTTTATTATTATTTCAGGCAAAATTACTTAGAATTATTAAAAAAAAAGAAAAAAAATTATTTTATTTTTTGCATATATATTATTTTAAATAAAAAAACATCTTAATGTCTCTTAATAATAGAAAAAGCTAAATGTATAAAAAATATGCAATGCTAGAAAATACTTTTAAAATCAATCTGATTCTAGAAGACTCAAAATTCGAATGCTACAATTTAAAATAAATCTGATTCTAGAAAAGTTTGAATGCTAAAATTTAAAAGTAGGGGTGAATATTATGACACTATAATACAGATTTAAATACTCGGTATTATTCGTTATATATATATATATATATATATATATATATATATATTTGACAGTCTATGTCATTTACTTTTTTAAAAAGTTTAATATTTTATTCAAAAATTTTATCCATTCGTAGGCTTGCATTGAACTACTTAGTTCACAGTGTATTCAAATTCCTTAACTACCTTATAATTTAACATTAACATTTCTATATTAAATTAAATAATTGTGACTATGAGATAAATAGTATTCCATACAGGAAAATATATGATAAAGATATATGTAAAATAACTCTTAACTATTTTTTACTTGACAGTGTATCATGTTTTTTCTTTGATTTCTAATATATAGGAGTCACCTTATAATAATAAACATAAATCACTTTATACGTAGGAATATGAATCACCTTATTCTAATAAATATAGATCATATTATACTAGAGTATACATATATCATCTTATATAAATCAATTTTTCGTGGAATTAAGGCATTCTTCAATCATCAATCTTGAGGCTGAAAGGAAATTTTTATTCATATATTCTTGGTCTAAGGCATTAAGACTTTGGCTTTCCCTTTTGAATGTTGTTATATAGGAATGATTTACTAAAGAGAATCGTTTCTAATTTCAAATATTTATTTAGTTTCTCTTTTTAATTCTGAAAAATTTAAAGAAGCCTAAACAACATAAAAGTATTTTTGAAACAAAATGTTCATTAAATACTTGATCCAGTTTTCACCAGAGTGTAATTAGATGCGTATTTATTTTCAACCGTTTTTTTTTCTTTATATTACTTAAATAATTAGAAACATTGCTAAGAAAAAATTTTAATTTTCTTTTTTTTGTCAAAAAGAATCATTATTTCAGTCCAATATAAGCTTTCTAAATATATTTTTAAAACATGAACTTCAAATATTAATTTCATGTCCTATTTTCGGAACTATTCCCTACGAAACAGTAGCCAGAGGAATTTTTAAATGCAATTTCAGTTTTGTAAATTATAAAAATTGTGTGTGTGTCATTTCTGTCATAATAATCTCTAAGCATTTACTTTTGAATGAAAGAAACAGATAACATACAATTATTGTTTTAACTCTGGCAATATAGAAAACACTGTTAAATTTTCTATATTAAAATTCTTTCAAATTCAAAGCGCTGAATTTCATTTGTGTCATATTTCTTACAAACATGTTATACAAATTATTTTCTTTTTCGGAGCATAGATATTATTACTAATATAACTAAACTAAATCATCCAATGTATATTAATATATTTGACACATTTATTGCATGTTTTAGTTAATGTCTTTTAAATATCAAATTGTTGTTTGTGATACATTTTCTTTGTAATACCATTATCAGTTTTTGCATAAAATTATAAAAGGAGTTTCAGTTATTAATTTTGCATCTGTATCATAAAAATATCAGATTTCCTTTTTTCTAGTAATGCCATTTTTTAATATTTTTTTTTTACTATACAAAATATGTAAAACATGATACAAGCTTTCTGCATAAAATAACAGAATGAAATACACAATTTTTTCTACAATTCATTGCAATATATTTTTAATATAGCAGAATAAGATTTTAACCTTGGTAAAAATATTACTTTTATTCTATAAAAGTACTTTGCACAAAAGAATAATCGATTCTTGAGAGAAAAGGAGACATGGAGGTGAAAATAGAACTCATGATGTTAAATAATTTTTAATTTCCTTAAAAACAGTTTATGTAAGCATCCTCCATCAAACATTTTGTTGGTGCGTTTAGAAGAAATTAAGAAACAAAAATTCTGATATAATAAAAAAGCCATACTTTGAACCAAAATGACTTATGAAAATCAAGTAAGATTTTAAAAGACATCTTAAGTGTCAGGGTTAAATCATAGAATATAGATGGAACTATTTTAGACGTTTTTAACTGGATAGATTCTTCTGAAAAAAAGAAGCTAATTGCCTCAAAAGTTTCTTTGAAGAGTAGCATCCAATTTTGAAAAGAAAATTGTGTCCGAAGTAAAACCTTAAGATAGTAAGCCATACATTCCCAAGCAGATTTTTGTTGAGACTTCTTCCATAGCAAAATAAGTTATTATGATGCTATCTTATGAAAAGATACCCATTTAATCAATTTGATTCAAATTATTTCAATCAAGAACCATTCTCAAATTTTATAAGGAATTAGTTTAGTTTTTTTTTATTAACTTCGCACTAGAAGCAACACGAGGGCTATTGGCGATGGCCCTTTAATTTTGAACCACGGTCAAGTGACGAGGACGACACCTGAGCTGGAACCCCTTCTCCTAACATCCACACCACGCCAACGAGAGGACATTGGGCCCCAACAGATTTAACGTGCATCAATCCCGGCTACACGGCGGGGTCTTTGGTGGCCAAGGATCAAGCCCGCGACTGAACAAAAACCACCGACCACAAATCCGGAACCTTGACCACTGGGCTACCGTGGCCTTATATAAGGAATAGTTAGTAAATGGGGTAAATTAAAAAAAAAATCAATATTTAAGAGTGTTTTTACGCATCAATAAGCAATAAGTGAACAAAACGCAAAATTCTGTGACTGTATAACTAGGGTATGATTTATTACATATTTTCATAGAAATAATAATAGCCCTGAATTACGGTAAAACAAAAGCTATATTAGATACAAGCAAAAACTAATCAATTTTAAAGTTTTTAACAATGCTAAGGTTAAGTAATACTAGTATCAAATTACTCCTATTAAAATTTATTTATTATGTTTATTTTGTTATGTTTTATTTTGATGTAATGTGATTTGTTATGTTTATTTGATATGTTTATTTATTATGTGTGTTTATTATGTTTGTTTATTGTGTTTACATTTGTTATTGTTTATTATGTTGTTTGTTATGTTTGTTTGTTATGTCTTGTTTATTATGTTGTTTGATATGTTTGTTTATTATGTGTATTTGTTATGTTTGTTTGTTAATCTATGTTGTGCTTAATGTAATAATAATAATAATATGTAATAATATAGGAGAGAGAGGGAGGATGTTAATTATAGCATTATATATATTTATTAGATTTATTATATATATTTTTAGATTTATTACACATATTTATGATGTATATTTATTACAATTGTTCATTATATTTGTTTAATAAATGTATTTTTTACATTCATTTAATATATTTAAAACAAATCTGCGTATTTCTACCTCAAAAGAGCTTTTGCATAACTCTTAAAAATTGTAAAATGTTAAAAAAAAAACGAAACATTTTGTGAAATATTGTTTCTTTGGACATCGCAAATATCCCATGCGAATAACATTTGCCTTAATGATGAAATTAAATACTTAACTCAGATGCCAAGAATAGGAAATAAAAATATTTTTACAATTATAGAATAGTTTCTTCAAAAAAATTACTTCTTAGAATTATGTTTACCAGTGATGGCAAGTCTTAAAATCTTTCCCATGCTTATTCCACACAAGAATGAGTATTTGGCTTGAAAAGGATGGGTAATCAGAAAATTGGAGTAAATACTCCATATGTACGAGTATAGAAATCCATCCCTACCTGATAGTGTCCTGGTTATTCTATCAAAATCCTATTTTCCTGCATGAATTCTCCGAGGGACAAAGTGGAAAAACTTTTTCAAGAATATTTTCTTACCCCGCGAACATCTTATGAAAGTCAAAAAAGCTCTTTGGGGAGGAGACACTGGGAATGGGAAAAAAAAAAAGATAATAATAATTGTATGCCTGACAATCACATTCGAAAGAAAGTTCACGCAGATGCTCTTTAGACCATAGGAACGGAAAAGGGGTGGAGAATCTGTTGCGCTTGCGCTCACTCTGGGGGGTGCAGGGGACTGACGTGGAACAGGGAGAAGCGAACAGTCGGTGTCGAGGAGCCGAAGTTACCGGTTGAAGTTTCGTTTTCGTGAAAGTTCCCATCTGTACAAAAATCTTCCAACCTCCGGCTCTTGCAAAATTCTCTGTGAGTGCAGCCGTGCTGAATTCGATATCCGACTCCATACACTGCGTGTGCCATAGCTAGTTAACGTTTGTCGTTAATTAACTGTTTAGAAGATTTTCTCTTTGGTGTTATTTGTGTTTGATGTTTAACATATTGGCTGTTCATATTGTAAAATATTTATTCCTTGCTGTCTAGTTTCATTAGGTAAATGTTAACCATTATTGCACTTTAGGACTTGCAGTTTTAAACTTTCCCGTTGGGAAGGACCATTAATTGGATTTGTCAATACGTTGATGTTGAACATAAGCAAACCAAAATATTAGACCTGTTGTGACAAGCTTTCATATAACTATTAACTGCAAGACGAAAAATATAAATATCTTCAATAAACGCACTCGACTATTTTAGACGCTTTGTTACATTTCTGATGCAAGAGAACTTGATTTAATTGAAAAATATTTTTTCTTGATCTTGATATCTTTTGGATTTTCAGGATATCTAAAAAGACACCTGTTGAACATTGGAAATTGTCTAAGAACTATCACATAAACTTTTTTTGTCGAGAGTTCTGCTAGACACCGAAAATATAGGGAAGGAAACATATTTAGTTTTTGAAACTGCGGATTCTTTTTCGAGAACTAATAAACAGAAGTGACTCGTCCAGCTATTTTTAAAGAAGTCCGCTCTACCGTTCGGTAAGTAAATTCTTTGCTGCAACTGTGCTTTTCCTCACTTGATAAACGCAACCATATTAGTTATTGAGCCAAATAAAGTTTCATAATAACATACTTCATTTGTCAAATAATAATCAATAATTTGAATAATTTAGTAACAAATTTAATTAGTACTGATTATTACTGAATTTAACGAATGAAACTTCAACGTTAATTTATAAATCACACCCTAACGTACATTTAAACTTTTTTTCCATAGCTAATAAATTTAAATGCTTAATAATATTAAATGATAATTTAATGTTTCAGTAAGATTGGTTATAATTTCATTCTGAATTTGGTATTCTTAGTTATCTTAAAAAATGAGTTCGCAAAATCTAAAATAATGTTTAATGAATTATGTATCACTGTTTTTCTTTTCTAAAAATTATTCTTTTAAAAAAATGATAAAATTGAGAATAAATTTCTTAAATTGCATTTTTTAACTTATACATTTCTCCATATACTTCATTGTTTCCTTATTAGGCATCGTAATTTTAATAATACTAACTTAATTGTAATTCGGATGCTACAAATATAAATGCTATGTAATATCTAAGTAGTAAAATCACATTTCTGAATAAATTTTATGAGAATATATATTTTTTTAGGTAAATGTTGTTTTTCGTAAAAAAATAAACAAACTTATTCATTTCATTTAGCTCATGACATCTATAAAAACAATTTTAGTGCAATTTTTTCGTTGTGCATAATATTCTACGTAACTTGTTTTCTATTCTAAAACTGTGTATAAGCTAAGTAATACTAAATAGTAAAACGCTTAAAAGGAAAATAATAGCGATTAAAATAAAAACAATTACCTCGTCTTCCTTTTTCTAAAAAGATATTCTCATTCAAATGTATGAAATCTTTGTGCTATAAAAATATAAAAACATGTCTTAAAAACGCATTGAAGTGGAAAAACCGAAGGTTTTAATATTCATTTAAATATACATTTCACTATTCTAGTTAATTATGTATAAAATATTTTGGTCATGCACTTGTTTTAGAATTACTTAAATTACAATATATATTTTTTTCTAAAAAAAATATTTTAATTTTTTAAAAGCACAGTCACAGATGTGCAACAGCTTTTATTTAATCTTTTTCTGAATTTAAATAAATATTTTTTGTTAAGATTTTTACTGTTTCTTTTCATTTAAGCAAAAAACATCATCTTAGGACATATTGAGAATATCACTAAGGTTCCTGATTCAAAACAATTTAAATATTTCTGCAACTGATATTCTCTATATTTGAAGGGTAATAATAAGCTTAAAACTTACGTTTTAAAAGCGCAATGATATAAGAATAAAACTAAGCAATAATATTTTCAAATCCTTTCAGAGCAATTTTTTCTTCTTGAAGAGGCACTTAAACGAGGTGTAAAACTACTTTTATTCAATATTCTTATAAATCACTTTATTCAATAAGGAAGTTTACCATTGCAATCCTTTTTTCAAAAAACTGCCATTTTATAACAATGTTATGCAAATATTTCTTTCGACTTATTTATTAATATAAGAATTCCTTGATTAGTGGGAGTTGATGGATCTTTGAGATATGCAAAACCACATTAATAAAATTTAACAATTATTATTATAATTATGATGAATCCATAAAGGAACAATCCTTCAAAATGTTTCTGTCGGTAACAAAAGTACACAAATCAAAACTCATACCGTATATTTCGTGAATGGTGTCAAAAATTTATTGTGCATTCATTAAAACCGTATTTTTATTTTTCAAAAATGCATTAACTTATATATTTTTAGAGAAAAAGAAAAAATTAATTACAATCATGAAGGTCATCAATTTAAATAAGCTTTTTGAAAGAATTTTAAAAATTGTTATGAGTTGAAATTAACTCCAAATGAAATATTAAATTGGAATAAGGAAAATCTGCAATTATTCAAAGTCGGTTGAGCAACTCGCTATGTATAAAATTAAACTGCACCAACGTTTCATTATTGAAGACTGTTTTAAATACTAATTAACTGCTTTGTATTAAAAAATACCCGAAGGAATGAAATTTTGATGCCAAAACTGCCGCGTTAAATGTAAGTTCTTCTCTAAAGCGAGCTATTCCCGGGGTTAGGTCCTAATATAATCGAAGAACCCGGGTATCGACGTTTTCTCTTAACGGCCATTTAAATATTTAACTACTCTGGAAAGGCACACGTAACATTCTACCTTCGGCCCAACTATTATTAAATATTCTTGAGTTCATCTTTAAAAGTTCACTCGGATTTTGACGCATTGATTAACGCTCGAATTTTTGAAAAGAGCCGTCGTGAAAAGGTGCAAACTGTGCAATTCCTTTGTTGAAACACATTCTTGTGTCGAATTGCTAAAAAGAAAATGGCTTCGCCTTCGTATTTAAGTAGAAGCATTAAGAATTATATGAGATATTTTTAATTGATAAATTCATCGTTTCGTTTAAATATATTTTACCTATGAAAAATAAATTCACATGACTTTTCTGCCTCTTCAATATATACTTTCATAATAATTTTAAAATAACTTAAAGAAAATTTTGCTTCTAACACATTTTGCAGCAAAAAATAAAAGCTTTTGTATTTCGAGTTCATATCATATTAGTGAGGGTTTCGTAAAAAAAGAAAAAAAATTTCTACTTATTTTACCAATGTTATTAATAAAAAAGGCATTATAACAAAGAAGACTTTATTCTAAGAATTATAAATCAGTTTTGAAATATTTTATGCATATTTTACATATATTTTTATTTTTACTATGTATTAATAGATATTTTATCGTACTCATAATCATTCTTCCATTTTTTCGAAAGATCGCATGCCCTTATCCTTCTTTCCTATCCCTTACATATATGCCTAATCATATAAATATTTTTAAGTTTATTGCTTCATTTTCCTTTTTGATTTAAAGACAATGATTTAGTTTATTCTATTTAATACAAACGACTATTTATAAACTTGATTTAAATATTTTGCCAGAAATTCTCGAAGTTTTATTTTTATTGTAAGTACGAATGATGCACGTTTCTTATTTTGTCCTATCATCGACACCCATCTATGCATATCAATTATTGCTTAAATTTCGATTTTATATTTATAATAATAAATAGCATGCTTTAATACAATATATCACAAAGTTATAGTTCGTTAATTTTACTGTTTACAATATGTTGTAATTCATTATCATAAAATAACCGACCATTTTGAAACAATTTATCTTAATATAACATACAGTTTGTTATAATTCATTTACTTAGTATACTGTTCCATTTGGTATAATTCACTGCCATAATATACCGTATTATTTGTTATAATTATTACTTTATTATAACATGGAGTGATCTATGCCTTAATATACTTTTTTGTATTATTTATCCCATTAATGAACCTAACCTTGTAAATGTGGTATATATATATCAAAGGTGATAATAAACCTTCCTTATTTTAAGAATTTTTACGTTATTTTACTTCACTTTCAACAACTCACTGCGCAATATAAGAGCGACTTATAAATATTAATCAGTGCAAATCTCTAAACATTGCTAGTAAATGAAAATTCTGAATTTCTATTATACGAAAACTTTATAATGAGGAAAATTATTATAAAAATATATATTTATATTAAGTGATATCCTTATTTTATTTTTTTACCGAGAGAATCAATCATTTTTAAGACAAGTCTTTATCTGTAATCTCTTATGAGACGACATTCATCTGTACAATTTCATTTCAATTCCTAAACAGCAAATAAGAATTTAACGATCTCCATTATTCTCTTTAATGGATTTTGTAAGCTTAGTTCTTTTATTCCCGATCACTGAACTGAAGATGTTTTGCCATTTTTCGCTATTCTTATCCGGTTCAACATTCAGTTGTCTGAAGAGGTTTTCTTTGGTTTTTAAAGTTAAAATAAAAACGATCGCAAACCATTTTATCGCCTAGCCACAGTGTGTTCTTCTTATTTTAAATCCCATGTTCTTCCTATCACGAAAACAATTTTGGAGCGAATTTCGTAAAAAGCTTTTTAAAAAGATTAAGCTATTCTGGCGTGATATATTTTAAAAATGTGTAGTTTTAACGGTTTTGTTTTTTCGCTGGATTAAAACTTTTTTGAACTACTTAGAGCACAACTGTTTAAGCATATATTTAATGATTCTTTGCTGTTTTACTAATGGCGAAGAAAAAAATCTAGTCTATTTTCAGGGTGTGATAACACCATGGTTTCGTTAATCAAACCTTTAAAGAGTACGTTAATCGCTTTTAAAGGGATTTATCTCCACATTTACATGTACAAAAAACATGAGCTTTGCATTATTTAAAAGTCTTGCAAGCTCCAACTTATTAAGAGAAAGTTTTGGATTTAAATATAAATTAATTTTTCCTTAGAATGTTTGACATATTTTACTTAATTAACAATTAAAGTGCATTTCTTACATTCTTTTTTACATTCTTAAATTTGTGTACTCTTATGGAACGCTATTTTTCAGACAAATGTTTCTGAATAATTTCCTTTCATTCTTTAAATAAATTTCATAATGAATATCATTATGAAATTTATTTAAAAACTGAAATGAAATTATTCGATTAATTTTGATTTAAATAAAGAACATGAGGCGTTCTCCGAAAAGCAAAAATATAAGTTTATAGAAGATTGAGAATTATTCTCAAGAAAGCCATAAATATTTTACTTCTCTATACGATGAATCAAATTTGTTGGTAAATTTTGGAATGTTGCCAGGAAAATAATCGTGTTAAAGATCCATCCTTTTAAGAATCTACACAATTAAATTTTCGTGTCTTTTACTTATTATAAATTATTTAAAAGGAAATTAATTTATAATTTATTTATTTCAAAAATAAACTGAAAAACATTATATAAAGGATGTTAGTGTCCAAAATCACGATTAAAATAAATTAACAAATTTTCATAGTTACTTCTAAATTTCGACACGTATTTTATTACAATAGATTTATAACTATTACTTTAAATATTATTTATGATCCTTTAACTTACATAGAAATAAAACTTTTTTTTAATTCCAAGATTAAGAGAAAGAAAAATAATCATTATTTTTATTTTGGTCACATTATGTTGTTGAGGTACTGATTATTTTTAATGTCCTAAAGTAGTTTGTTTTACTTGTTTTTGCATTATGCGAAAAAATGCATAAAAAGTTGTAAAATATTTTATTTCAAAAATATATGAATTCAACAAAGTCGCATTTTTCGCTCTTTGAATTGAAACATTACGTATTCTAGCTCCAACGTATTCCACAATCATCTCAAAATGTGAAAGTGCAAAAACATTTCAATTTCTATAATGACAGCAAAATTCTCTAGTGCATACTGAAGATTATTTTTACATTCAAGGGGAAGTTATCAAAATGTAACTTTAAAGACTTTAGAAAAGAAGTCAGAAGATATTTCTAAGCACTCTTGGAACAACAGGTGTTTTATTTATGAAACTGTTTCAAAAAATGGAATATTTTTTCCGAATAGCAATATAGATGTCCTTAAAACTCAGTAAAACTACAAAAATAAAAATATTTTTCCGGTAACTTCAAAATAAAAAGAATTTTTTTTAAATTACCATAAGGGGAACTACTTTAGGATAGAAACTGATTATTCCTGGTCTGTATCAAAGTTGAAATTTTATTCTAGTAGAATCGAATGGATTTAATTTTATCTTAACAAAATCAGAAAATAATTATAATAACACTATTAAAAACACCATTTTTTTAAACATGGGTTTCCTTTCAAACTTCACACTAACCGTAAAATAAATTTTTTATATCTTAAAATTTTACAAGGGGTTAGTATAATTTTCTGGTTTCAATACTCAACTATTTCACGTTGTAAAGAATTGGCATTATGAGTAAAATTTAATTTTTTAAATAATTAATTTTGATCAATTAATTTTTATAAATAATAATTAAATTATCGTATTGTCATCCAAAACAATTGTGTATATAACATTTCAGCTTGATTGAGAGCTTTAAAATGTTAGATAAAAGCTTTTAAAGTTTTGACTCAGACATAGTTACAATGTGAGTAGAAGAAAATCCATTAAAAAGAACACATGTATTGAAACACTGAGTGGCATGTACTTTATTTAACAAGGAAAGAAGTTACGCATAGTAATCTTAACGATTTAGATTACGGCTGATTAATTCTTCTTGAAAAGAAAATTAAAATTTCATTATTTCAAAATCAAAATAAGATATATATCTTTCAAGAAATAAAAAAAAGAATAATTATAAATATGTACAGTATATACCTTTTTAGCTATAAAAATGTCATATTTAGAAATATATATCATTTGTATTATAGCCAATAAATTCTGCTTGAAAAGAATTTTTTTTTCCAAAATTAAAAACAGAAAATATTTTTCCATGAGAAAAATTAATGCATACACCGGTATGTCGAGATATATGTGTGTTATTTAACACTCTCTGAAAAAAGGCTTGTTAGGTAATCCGGAATATTTGAATTGCTGTTACTTATTTCGAATAGAAAAGAAAAAAAATATTTCATTAAAATTAAACCAAAAGAATTTTCCCTCCTATCTTCTTTCTTATTACTATTCTGTCATGTGTCAAAAAACATGCACATAAAAAAAAGAAGAATGAGACTTAAGGAGTATTAAAAAATTATTCTGTTTGACAATCTAGATGATTAAGATTGCTAATGAAACTTCTCATGAAAAGAACTATATTTCTAGATTTTTCCGGAACAAGCGAAAATTAGAAAAAGAAATATATTAAATGTAAAAAAAAACTACTTTAATAGCCTATGCTTCATGTAATACTGAGTAACTAGCTCCTTGCGGTAATCCCGATGTTTCAAATTTCTGTGATGAATCTCGCAATATAGAGAACAAACCTCTCTATTTATCACACAAATAGAAAACTACAAGCAAAAGAATGTTTTCACTTAAAAGAAGAATGTTGTTTTAAACATAAATATAAGACATTATTTTTACAAGGTAGACATTTATGAATGAATATCAAAATATATTTTGAAATTATCTACTTTCAAGTTGAGAAACTACAGCTTTTTTTATTAATTTCAGTATTATGTAAATAATAGCCTGATAAAAATCAAATTTATTTGCTTCAAGAAATTTTATTTTGCATGTATGTGATGCTAAAATACTCATACTTTTTGACGTAATTATGTAGTTTCGACACATTAGAATATTGTAAAGTATCAAAAGACTATCTCTCGATGTTTGAAACGCGTTAGAAATGAAGTTAGTTCTATGTGTACTCGAAAAAATAAAAAATATGTTTCATCATTGAAATTTACTCTAAAACAATAAATTCAAACATTTACCAAGAAAATGCAAATGAAATCTTGAAACAGAATGAAAGCAAAAATCTGAAATCTTAAGTTTTGAGACCACGTAATTGAATATTAGCTTTAAAAAATTTATCTTAAAAACGATTTTTAATTCAAAACATTTGTGAAAATTGCATGTTTTCACTTCTTAATGTTTAAATACACATTTAATGTATTATCTGTTTCTCTCATTCGTTATTTCAAAATAATAATTGAAATAAACGCATTAAATAGTTTTCACGACGCGTTATAATAAATAACCTCATTCAAAATTAATCACATAATATTAAATAAAATGTTCATTCAAGGATGCTATATGTTTTAAATTTAAGTGTAACATACATTAAGAAAGTGGTTTTAAAAACAGGAATTAAAACTGATCTGAAATTATTTGAGAATCTTGAAATATATATGCCTACCTAAATTTCTTAAGCTGTGAGGCAATCAATTTAAATTTAAAGTATTTGGATTGAATTCAATGCAAATTGTTTCCGTGGATTTCATTTTAAAGGCATTTAAAATTTAAACTTTGTCAAGAGGAATTAAGAAATAAAAGAATTCTCAAGTTTGAAAGAATTTTTGCTCCAGTAGTATAAACATTGGGAATATTCCTCCAGTATAAACTGTATATAAGCATGCAAAGTTATTATCCTGTAATTACATTTATTTATTAATGCTAACAAAAAATGACAAAAATATTTTTGAAAATGAAAAATATAGGGAGACTAGACTTCATTAAAAGTTACAGAAGCAGAAAAAAATTATTCTTGGCTGATTGAGAGTATTTTAATAACCGATGTTACTCTAAATTTAATTAACAATATCGGATAAAACATATAAGAGTAATATTAATTAAGCGGAAATTAATAGTCCTTTCTTTTTTTTTAGTTAATCATTCTGTTGACTCTTCGTTATCACTCTCAAAAAAAATTCTTTATTTTTTACCATTATCTCGATGAGATCTCGAACCTTCATTTTTCTAATGTAATTTTTGAAAGTTTTCAAAAAAATTACTTTATTAAGTTTTTAGAAAAATTGTTTGTCGTGAATAAAAGTAATATCATTCTAATTTCCCGGAGGGATATAAATTAAAAATTTTGGATTATTTCATTTAATGTGCCTTTTCATATATTTAAGTAAAAAAATGGGAGCTTCTATAATTAGATTACTGCTCTTTTCTATGTTATTCAGTTCTTTACTTTTTCAATCATGTTTTCTGCTTAATTTTGAATGAAAGTTTTAGTAATGGAAAGAGTTTGTCTTAACATATTAAAATATTTTGAAGTTTCCAGAGATATGATCATTTTTAATGTTATGTTAATCTTTTTACTATTAAATATAACTTAGATATTTTAATGTATTTTGATTAAAAGTGAAATAAAATATCAATTTCTAATATACTATTAAAGTATAAACTAATTAGTACTATTATAAATAAAGAGAACAGTAATGGATATTTTTACAAGGCTGCATTCTTAAGTGTTGAAAGAAAACATTTAGCAACATAAAAAGAATAAAATCAATACTACGTTAAATTCAGAGGTTTGGTAGTTAATTTAATTATAGGAAGAAAGCAAAATAGTATAATAAATTTAAATGTACAACTTTAAAGTCACATCTATAATCTAATATAAATTTTATGACTTTACTTTTTTACAAAAACTTTTTTTAATAAATAATACAATATCTTTATACATAATTTACGGACAGATAAATTAAAAATTTCAAGGTATTACCCATATACATCTCCTTTTAAGAGTACTTAAAAATGTTATAATTAAAGATTAAACCTATGGCGTGTGTCGTAGAATAAAGAAGAACCCCTCCACAAAAATAAATAAAACGCTTCAATTTCCCCTTCCTTATATTTTCATTCAAAGACAATATGTCAGCACAATAATCAGTTTAATACCAAGCAACGACTTTCAACAATCCTGTATTTCCAAAAGCTTTTTGGACTAATGGTAGGATTAAATTTTTGGCAGTAAATACCATTAGCCATCCTATTAATACCCATTCTTCATCCAGAAAATCAATTTCATACGCGAAGAAATGCTTACATACAGAATAGGAGTATAATTGAAGAAAATTAATTCTCTAAGCACTCTTAGCTTGATGGAATAATTAATTTAAACGCCTACTAAAGTCAATCTTTAAGCAGCCAGTACAGTGAAGTTGATCAGTCTACTTCAAATTTTAGGATGATAAGCCTATCTCAGTGACTCAAAACTTGGACTAAATATAACCGTGAAAATAACGTTCGTCTCTGATGTTTCTGGGCATCGCAGAAGAAAGTCTAGTTATCAGATGAAAGTAAAAGAAAATTCCAACAATGTGAGGTGTGTAAGTGCATTATAAATATTTGCAAATATTTTTAAAATAAAAGATGGTTATATTAAAAAAATATTCTGAGATAATTGAATAAAATGGAACTGAAATAAGATAATTTCCTAATTTAAGTGTTAAAAATAGCACATGATATATTCATTGCAGTTGATTGAGATTTGATCTAATTTGAAAGAATATTTTTTTTAAATTATGTATGATATTAAATGGATTAACTTTTATTATTTTTTCATTTTCGCATATCTTATGCAATGCAATAAACGCGTTTGAATGAAACACTTCAGCACGTTTACACATTAAAATTTCATTTCACTTCACTACATATTAAACACAAAAGTTTTCACTTAAGATATTAAAAAATTAGTTTAAATTAGTTTTCTAAACTGATAAAAATGATTTAATTCAGCAAATTTGACTTAATGACTTCATTAACATCAAAAATATAACTAAAATTAATTTTAATTAATTAATTTTGTAAATAGGAAACAAAAAATAAAATAATAATACTTTAAAAATTTTAGGAATTTTTTTTGAGCAATAAATGTTTTCTTAGAGTTTTGAAAGGAAATTAAAAGCGAATGTTGGGGAAAAGTAAAAAAAAAAAAAAAAAAAAAAAAAAGATTAACTGAGAATTCATTTACATTCTTAATCCGCAATAAATTGTAGAAAAAAAATTCTAATACCGATTCTTTGAAAGCAACTATGTAAATAATCCGATTTACTTACTATCTGACTCAAGTAATTGTACAAAATATTCCTTTTTTTTATATTTAATTCCTTAATTTTTTATTCTAGTTTGAATTTCATACGGATCCAATTTTTTTAAACATAACGACTGTAAAATTATAATTAAAATAAGAAAAATATCAAATTATTATAGATCTAAGTAATGATCATAGTTAAACAATAAAAGTAAAGTAACGTTTTTTAAAACACTCTGGTAAGATAATTCATAAAATATCATCAAAAATTAAATTAGCAAATTAATTTTAATGCAATGCTTTCTGTGATGTAATGTGTTTACGTATTGATTATTAGAATGTTGTTTGGATATTACAAAATATTTCATGATATATATTTTGAGGTCTAGGTTCTTGAATCGTTTTCTTTAAATAGGAAACTTTGGGATAAGATTATATTCTAATTTTCAACAGCTACTTATTATTTTCACCATGTATGGATTCAGAGAAATACCATATTCCATATTTAAAGAAGAAATTATGTAATACTTTTATGTTTCTTTATCGTTTCATTTGAATTTATCGAAACTATGATTCCAAAAGAAATTCTTGCCAATTGTGTGAAAACTGTCTAGACAGATAAATCACGATCGTGCTGAATTCGAATAACCTAACTTGGAAAAAAAAAACCTTTAATTTCGATTTTTTTTCCTCTAAAATGTGGGACTCCTATTACTTCCTGTAGCTTTTCTTAGGAAATTCATTAGTAGTAATATAATTCTGACTCGGCTTTTTTTAAATTCTCTTAATGAACTCTATCTATACAGAAGAAGTTACGTATTTCAACGAAACTTCTTTTATTAATTGCAGAAATAACCCAAGCAGGCTAACTCTAGGTCAGTTTGTTCTTTGTAAATTACGTTGTCTTAAACATTATAAAATTTTCAAAGAACTTTAGTATTGTTTCTATTGGGAATTGATGTAAATGTATGTGAAGAATAAAGATATCCTTTACGGCTTAATTATTTCTGGGAGATATTTCTGAAACTATTCTGCGGTTTGAGGGTGACTTAGAGTTATGTATCTTAATAAAAGCATTCAAAGTAATTTGTTCTGAAGAAAATATACCAATATTTGTAAATAATGCATATGCGAAAATCACATCTGTTTTTATGGACTGTTACTCACAGAAATATTAACGTATACTCTTTTTCAGAGAATGTAGAAAAGTATAGGTTACAATTAATTGTATGTAACATTTTTACTGTTTTACAACATTAATGAGGAAAACGTGTAAGCTTGCGTGCACAAGTATTTATTAAAAATTTTATTCAAATCTTCATATATTTTTTCATCTTCGTATCAACATTGATATCCTTTATTAAAGTATTTCTTGAATTCATTCTACTATGGAAGAAGTGTGGAAGTGTGAAAGGCATTTATATTTGTATGTAAATTGCTTAAAATGAGAAGAAAATTCACTTTATAAAAATTTGCACTTTTTCTAAGCAAAAATAACTGTTGAATTAAATATTTCATTTAACTGCTGTAACATATCTCCTTCTTAGATCAATTACCTTTGGTAAGTATTAAGTGTTTTTGAAATTGTTCTCTTAAGCAAGCTACTTCGAATTATTTCAAAGTGATGGCAGAATTATATTCCTTTCCTCTAATAACAATGAAATTCTGATTTCCAATAATGAACAACAAAATGCCAATTTATACCCTAGGAAATGTTAATGAACTTAGTATAGTATATGAAGAGAATTAAATTACGTAAAGTAAATTTTGAATTTGATATTTCAATATCTTTTAATCACACTTTGTTACTTTTATGTGCTTAAATGCAGGCAAACATTGTTGAAAACTAGAAAAATTTTATAGTTAAATATAAATCTTAAAAAAATTAGTAATAAATACTGTTACACATGACAAGGACTGCAAAAATGAACCCTTTCGTCTGAATATTATTGAATACTTAATTTAAATGTTATTTTTTCATATATCTCCATTTAAAAATTATTTTCTAAGCTCTAAACATTAAACAAAAGAAAACTAATCCTTCCTTTAAGCTGTATAAGTAATTGTAGCAAAACGCGAAAATAAAGCATTAGGCAGTACTTATACGTGCTTTTAAAGTCTTTTTTCTGACTGCCTACGTATACATCAAATTAAAAGGCTCGAAAATCTCATTTAGAGTAGTAATGTCTAAAACATTAGTTTTAGAAAAGTACTATACTAGTCTGAGTTTTTATTCCTTTATTTCAATATTTTACAAACCACCAATCAGCGTCCATGTTTTAATACTCGCGATAAGAACATTCGTACGAATTAGATGCTTGGTCTGCCTGGTGACTAGACATAGTTGAGCTTCATATATCTTCATATTCAAATTATGAACTCAATTTTAATTAAGTCTTATAGTGTGACTATATTGAATGGCTTTCCATTTGGAGGTTACTCTAATCTTCATGCATTCCCAGAATACATTAAAATGGTACAACGGTTTGTATTGAACAAGACCTTCAACCCTGTTTCAGATTTAATGCAGCTGTAATTGACTCTTACCGACTTGCATATGGAAATATAGATTAGCATTCTCCAATACTCTCCTATGCAGTGAGAGCTATCAACATTCCTGAGATATTTAATAGAAGATTTAGTCAAAGTATTCCGTTAGCAATAATCCCTTATTGAGACATTTGGAATGTCTACTAACCAACAAAACTCAAAAATACTCCTCGAATATAAAGAATCATCTAATTTGAAGTAAAATTTTAACGTAATGATCACTTATTATATTTAATTATTAGTGTTTAAAAATTAAATTTTTAAGTGAAGGTACATTCATTACGTAAGATTTGCTTCCTTAAGATTTAATTGAGAAATTATTCCATTGAAGAACATACTTTTATGTTGACACAGAATTTTACCATCAGCAAAAATATAATTTTCGAAACTTTAAGTAGTTTCAATTTTTTTTTTGATATTCAAGTATTTAAAGAGTTAAAAAATGTCGAAACAAATTAGTTCATAGTCGTTTTGGAAAATGCGTGTTGATATATGTCGTAAAATGTTAGCTCTCCAAGAAAAAGTTATTGTTAAGTCAAAGAAACGAATGACGGAAAATGACATTTACATTTTTTTAAAACTTTAATTTTCAAAATTAAATAATTAAATCTTGATGGGAAAAAAAGTTGAAACGTCTGGAAAGTAAAATTAAGGAATATTTCAATCATGCAAATTATGCATTTCCCGTTGAAGAAAGCAATGCAAATCATTATTTATTGTGAAGTATATTACTTCGAAAAATTAAACAACTGAATCGCAAAATGAAAAAACTTAGTAATACCTAGGAAATGGATATAAATTACATTGTAGTTTTAATTTTAATTACTTTCTGCCATTCGAACAAATTAACATTTAAGATAAGAGAAAAGATTTTGAAAAATCAAAAGTTTTATTTTATGTTCAAGATACTTATTGAAATTTAGAAATTTTGCTGTGGTTGTTCTTTATATCGGAAATTTGCTTCATCAATTTCAAACAAAACCTGAAATTACTTTTCCACGGGGACTGTTTTCATTTGGGACAAATAAAGTCATTAAGCGGGCTTTGGCTGTCTGTTGAATAAATCCTACTTAGCGAGGTTATTATTAATTGCATCTACAAGTTAATTACATATGAACGATGATTTATCGTGTGATGTGGTGACACAAAAAGAATTACTCTGAGCGTTCTGGGTTTTTAGTCTATTTTATTCCTTTGGATAATAAAAGAAAAGCATAATAGTTTCATAATATGAGCCTAATAATCTAGTTTGGTAAGTTGTTCAACTGCCATTTTGCTACAGAAGAGAGGGACTTTACGTGCTAATAAAAAGCCTTTTACTTAAAATGCTTTTGGCTAAATGTGGAAAATATCTGCTTTTGTAAAAATCATTTGGATAGATTATTAGATAACAAATTAAATTATATAGTGCATGAGTTTCATGAAATCAAATTTTTATCACTAGACTATGCTCGTAAAAATCATACACTTTCACATATAGAATTTTATTAATATAAAATTATTTTATTACTATACCATTGACAAAATGGATTCAATTTAATAACGGGATTCAACTAAACTTAATATAATTTCATTCAAAATTGTTTTTCTCTAAAGTTGTACAAAAAAGAGCTTTTAGCTTAAATAAATATCGTAAAGTTTTTATTTAAATTCATCTATTTGGCTCTAATATTTAATAAATTTATTCCCACAAGTGTTATTTGATGCTTAATTAAATTTATAAAAAAATAAATTCGATTAAGAATGTAAAACAATAATATGCAGTCCTAAATTAAAATCATAACTTACATTTCTGTAAAGACTGTAAGATATTATTGATAATATATTAAGTTAAGTAACATATAAATCAAAGCATTTTTATAAAAATTTAATCTGATTTTTTTTTATTTTGTGAAGAAATATATAAGACTTTTATTATCCATATCTTGATGAAAAATTCTTTAAAAATTCGTTTTCATTCATTTACTATTATGCTATAAAATGATTTCTAAGATGTTCTTTTGCAAGCGTAAGACAGAATCAAGATTGGGTATATGACTCAATACATTAGAATTTATACCTAAATATTTAGTTTTGGGCTAGGTTTATGACAAAAATTTTAATTTATTTTTACGAAAAATAATATACATCTTTTATTTAAAAAAAATTCCAGGAAATAAAATAAATAAATTCTTTCTAACCCATTATATTTTATGATTCTAAAAATGTCTCATTTTTATCTTTTAGACAACTTATAAAAATTTTCCTCAATATTTCATTCCTTATACGTAATACTTCTCTAAATATTTCGCTTTCATAAAATTCAACGTAAAATATTTTTGTATTTACAGTGACTTGAATTGTATATATCTACGCAAAAAATATCTAATTCTTATGATCATAAACCACACCGTGCCTCACACATAGTGAAGAAAAAAATTTTAGGTTTAATTTCGTAACATAAATAACTTGATTCAATACATTAAATTTTATATTACATCTAAACAATACTCGTGAAATTGACTAAAAATATCAACATCATCAAGTTGATTTCTAGAATTCACTATGTTTTATTTTATAAATCTAATATAAAAATATCCCAATCAAATACAAAATTATCGCCAATATGAATTGAAATAACAATTTTTTTTTAAATTTCACTTTAGTAAATCATGCTATTTATTAATAAATTATATTGGAAAAATCACACAATTATGCACATAATTTGATGGTATTTCCTACAGCATTATGGCGAACTTAAGAATTCGTGGCGAATTTTTGTGTTCCGGATTTTCCCTCTTAAATTCTGAGCTTAATGATAATAATAATCATTTAATTCTTTATGAGCTTTGAAATTGTCTTTCCCTTTACATATTTAGCTTTTATTAATTTATTTCTGCAAAATAACGGAATTAATTCGTATTTCCTACAGCATTATGAAGAGCTTAAGAATTAAAATAGAAGTTTATTTTAATTATTATTCATTTTTTTTAAATTACATCATTTATATTCAGAAAGGTGTGGATGATATGCCTCATAAGTCCTTAAAAAAGAACTTTTTTCATAAAGGAGAACTATGATTCACTGTTAAATCAAAATAAAAGTTTCCGAGGACAAATAGAAACAGGACATTTAGGAACATTACTGAAAGCATTAAACTAATTATGCGCCTCGACTGGCTATAATTTTAAAACATTATTTTCCCTGAAGTGCATATAATATCCTTTTTAATGGTTTTTCTTCCCCGTCAACAATTCTTCCTCTAGAATTTCCTTCTTAAAATTATACTCAACAAAATCATGGGGCTATTTTTTAAAACTATTTTCTAAAACTATTTTAACTCATTTCTCAGTTCAGTTTGCAAATTCGCTTGCAAAAACTCTGAGTCATACAGCTGTATAATTATTCGCAACGCTGCATGGTTTTATCCTTCTTTGTTTGCCATATTTCAGTTGAAAATGGGCATGCATCCTTCATAATGTATAAGAGAAATGTATATATTCCGTTTACTGCTGATTAGTATTAATTACTCATTCGTTATAATTTTCAATAATGGTTTTCAACTTAAAAAATCAGAATGCATATTTATCATTTTTCATTAAATTTTTAATCCAAATTGTTTTTAATTTCTTGTGTTTAATTTCTTAAAAAGAGTTTCTATTGCTGTATGAATTTGTACATTGATTTTCATTTAATTATATACAGAACTATTTCAGTCTTTCATTAATGTAGATTAATAATATTGCCTACTTTCATTATACCCATATTGCTAATTTTATAACATCTTTCTAACTATTAAACGATAAATTAAAATTAATTAATTGTATGCAACGAGCGAAGTCATGTCTATCTTTCCATTTTATTTCTATTATTACCTTATTTGTTTAATGTATAATCATTATTAGCTCTTTTTTATTATACAATGTAGCAAAGTATATATATATATATATATATATATATATATGTATATATATATATATATATATATATATACTTTCTTTATTGATGTATTATAATAAAGTTTAGTTGTAACAGACAGTTATCTCATTCAAATGATAAGAGACTGTAAATAGTACTTTCACAAAATGTAAATTATCTACTTAAAATAACGCTCAGTGATTCCAGAACTCAGGAGACAAATTTTGAGGGTGGAGGCATGCTGCAAAAAAAAAAAATCACTTTTGGGGAGAGGATGACAAGACATAATGAGAGCATGCCATGTTTCCAGGTAGGAAATAGAAAATAAACAAAGAAGTAAGATATAAAGTATCTATTTACAGTCCTTTTCAAAACCATGTTTTACAATGGTTGCTCAACATTTTCTTCTAACAAACCTGGCTGTACGCACACGTACACCGCAGCAAACTGGCAGCGCAGCATTGCTGACCATACCGCCGCAAAACCGTTGCTCGCGCGCCCGCCACAGCGCATGTACGCATATTTTCGCTGCACCGTAAAACTTGCCATAAGCCGCCCGCACGGCAAAGCACGTAACACGCGTTACGACCACCATAGCAAAGCGCCCATTGCTGGGCCCTTTTTTGCAGAACATGGCCGTACCGTATGCCGCCGCTATAGCTGTAGCACTTGCAGCTACATTTGGCCGTGAACAGCATGGGTATATGTAATAAGTCACATACGTTTGCTGAGATCTTACACAAGACACTAGGGTATGAATTTAGCCATATGTCTGAATCAAAAGCATTATTCAGCTGATTTATAGAATTTCTGAAACTATATCTATACTTGTTAACCAATTTATTAATGAGTCGAAAAATCAATAAAAGATCTCTTGATAGTTTCCCAGTGTGAGATTATGAATATTCATGAGAAGAAGTCTGTCTGGTTCGACATCAGGTTAGCTAATATTTGTAGAAAACATATATCATCAGTGCTGTCATTGGTAAATGATAGGTCAAATTTGGCGTTTCGCCAAGATAGAAACTCGATGAAGTCCAAGATGCTGCAGAAAGTTATTCGCTAATGCAAGTTCTGAAACTCGTGTAGTAGAAATTATTCTGTATAAAATTAACAATATATTATACAGACAAATTCTTCAGTGTCCAAACCATTAAAAATATCTTGAAGTGAACAGTTTACTGAGGAACTGCCATTTAATTTGATGGCATCTGCACCTTTTATTTACGCCACAAGTACAGCCAGCGAAATATATACTTACCTGCAAACACTTTCAGCCTTGCCGCTGCGGTTCGCCTGCTAACCGCTAACATTGTTTCAAAGCCTTCGCTGGCCTGTATACCTCGCTACCAGAATTTTAAGTAGTGGCGCTTGTCCATACTGCTGTATTACCGTAATTGCGCCAGCAAAGCACTGCCGTAGCAAAAAAGCAGCAAAGCTGCAAATTTTCGTGGCTGGCTGCAAGGAGCGCTGCTGGCCTTCCCATACACGCATAGCTTTTACTGTCAGTACAACACATACGCTGGCTGCCGCCATTGCAGAAACCCGTTCGCTTAAGCAAAGGCCGCGAAAACGCGCCCGAAAAGCGCACTGTCAAGGTCTCCTTATATCTGAATGGGTGAGCCACCTAAAACTGCTCCAAAATAGCGATCGAAAGGAATTATTGTTCGGTATAGAAGATATTCCGACACAAAGTTATCTCCAGAGATCCAAAGACACATTATCTGTCTTGTTACTCACGAAGTATCTACAATTGAATTATCATTATTTAGATAAAAGTTTTAAAGCCCAGCAATTTACACGTGGTTTTTTGACATAATTTGTGATTTTTCAAAAATGTCAAAGTCAAATGTGCAACCTGTAACCAACTTGTCAAAACATAAGGAAGAGGAAGTGACAAGAAGAAAAAGAATTCTACTAAGGGGTTCTAGACAGCTTGAGGACTAGGCTTTGTAATATTTTCAGAATGAAAACTTTTTTTTAATTTTGTTGATGAACTAACTTTTTTTTAACAGTGCAGAATCTCAAGAAAGAGACATAAATCCAGACTGAGCAGGATCTTTGATATTCTGCGTTTCAGTTCTTTCAGATATTGGCAGAGCAGATTTCATAATTGCCTGCTGTTGTAGTACTGGTATCAATGAATTTTTAAGTGACCAACTCTTAACTTATTGCTCATCTTAAGGATAGTAATATTATTTTTCAACGAGATGGAGCTAACTGTCTATTCTGACGGTTGAAGAAAAGAAATGACAATTTATAAAGTGGTCAGCTAATCCCCAGACCTAAATGTAATAGAAAATGTTTGGGCTTGTCTTGTTAGAAAAATAGATACAGACTGGAGGTAGTAAAATGCATTTGAAGAGGGCTTAGAGGATAACACCTATGTATACGAAGGTATTGATCCTGAATATTTGAAAAACTTGTTTTGCTTATAAAACATGCTTGACAGAATGGCCCATTGTCTCTCATAGAAGAGGACGCCCCAACTATTAACTCAAGAAATATGACTTGAAAAACTTAACTGTCTTTGTATTTGTAAAATATTTGCATATGTAATATGTATTTCATACACGAGAAAAATGAAACTTCTTTAAAGCACATTTTAGTAAATTAATATCAGTATAATCTTAAAAGGTATCACCAGTCTACGGTTTCTTATAAATTGAAAGGTATGTCATAACAGAGAAATTTTTAAAAAAATCAGCAAGAAATTTGATTTTTAACCAATATTTTTTTAAAAAACAAACTGCATAGTATTGCATCTCTATGTCTTCTTATTTATTATCATTGCTTATTAAACCTAACCCTTAGGAACTATAATAATCATTTTTTTTTCATATGGCTACAGCAGGGATTAATTTTATCCTTTCTAATAAGTGCACTTCAGAACATATGATGATTAAGAGCTTTTACTTGCATGATAATTTTGTTTTATTCAGTTATTTGAAACAAGTTCGTGAAGATAGTAGTTTAAGTAGTGCCTCTAGAGGAGTGTTATTTCTTTCACATTTATTGGTTGATCCCACCGCTCATGCGTTATTTTACATGAGATTTTCACCGTGTCTAAGGAGGCATTTTAATTCGAAAAGTAGCGTCGGATAAAATGGCCAATGTTAAAGAAGCTTTTATTTTATTTTTTGGGTATCATGTTAAATACTCTCCATGTGTATGAATAAAACTTTATTGGTTTACTTCGATGAAAGATGGAGTGACAAATATCGTCCATGGTGCGTACCTTTTGCTCTTCCTGCAATCTGGAGAGCAATGAGTCATACGAAGATTATTATTTTGTCTTACTAAAATAATGGGAATTTCACAGCGCAACAAAGTCCTGATATCAATACTCCCAAGTTTCATCTATAAGACGCCTTGGCCCTTTACAAGACCTGTATTACTTATACTTAATCCGCCTTCTTTATTTAGACAATTATTATTTTCAAGACAACACAGAGAGGAACTCCAAACCATCAAAATAATTCAATCCATCTTTCAATCTGATACATAAGGCAACATAGCACTAAATTCATTATGTCATTAAAAAGAACTATACGACATAATCACAATTTCAATCTTTTGAAACGTAATCAGAAATTTTAGGTCTAGTTTGCAGCAATGGGCTGTACTGGTCCCAACAATTAGGGAATTTCATTAAAGAAAAGACATGAGCAGTTTTCGTGGTATTTTTCAATACAATTCACTCTGATGTGTGCATAAATATTGGTGTGGTTTAATGTTTGAAATTAGTTTTCAAAAATATCCATCAGGAATGGGAGGCTACTCACATATTCTTATGAACAAGCCTTTAAACGTGTTTATACACAATGACAACCTGAAACCACCGTAATGGCGGCAAGTGGTAAAATACCGGTATAGCTGCAGCGGTACGTCCGTACAGTATGGTGGCTGGCAGGTTTAAAATAGCAAGAACGACTTCGTTGGGTGTAAATATTTTTTTTACATAGACATGAGCAGTGGCAAACGTACCAGTAAGATCGGCCTGCTGCATAGCGCATTCCCGTGGCAGACATTTGCGGCTGCTTCTGCGCCGCCGTTGGCTCCACCATTTAAACATTTTGCCACCGCTATGGAGCGCAATGGAAAGGTTTTGCGCCCGCTAATTTCATGCCGAAACATGTGCTGAAAAGCCGCCATGACTACTGTACAGAGCAGAGAGCTTTAATTTAAAACATCAAGATTCCAGCCAAACCTTGGGTACGCAGGCGTTTGCTGAAATTCCATTTTTTATGGTAGCTGCTGGCTGGCGGCAGTAGGCCAAAATTTTGCAAGAATGGCTTCGTTTACCAAACAAAATGCAAGAGATCCTATGGCCAAGGAAATTTGCCAAATTTTTTTACAATACTACTTACTGTATAAGAAACTTAAAAGTACTGTATGCCAGAAACTACTGCTTGGTACTTTTATTCGTAAATAAATAATTTTCACATTTTAGTATTCTACTATCCAAATTGCCTTCCTCCAATACTACTTAGAGCCAGTACGTACAATTGCCCGATACTATTATTCCATACCATGCTGGCTACTGTTGTCTTTACATTTCGCTATACAATTTTTGTTTTGTTTCGCTCTTTACCATTTATAACGAACTTCACATAAAGCACTGCTTCATTTCGCCATTTTTTTTTTGAAAGCTGTACCGGCTTCATGGTTAGTAGTCACAAAAACGTAGAGAATAATAAAGGTAGACTAAGTACCGCGGCTACCGTGGCAGCGGCGCCGTAGCAGCGCCACAGCCGCGTAAACTATTTAAAATGTAAATTTCAAACATAAAAAATTTTTATGCAATTTACATAATAACGTTTTATCGATTTTTAAGCTTGAGAAATCAAGGTCATTTCCAACATCTAGATTTAATATATTTCAATAATCCAATTAGGAATCCAAGACTATCATTAAATCTTCCTCAAAATTCTGAAGCTACCGAAATACGAAATTCGAGAGAAATTCTCTAATTAAGATTCCCCTCTTACTTCGAATGAATAGCTCAAAAATAATTCAAAATGAATCTTGATAACTGACAAACTTTTAATTGAAGCAAATATAAATCATTAGTGGGCCTCCCATATTTCCAATTATTTGAACACTTTCTAATCCTCGTCATTGAATATCTTTCTTAGAACTCTCCTTTCATTTTTATAGCAAATGTATTCATAAACTTCTGAATATAATTTAATTTAATTCTTACATATGTGTAATGTATAAAACACATTATATATATGTGATGATAATCTCTACAATATATATATATGTGTGTGTGTGTGTGTGTGTGTGTGTGTGTGTGTGTGTGTGTGTGTTGTGTGTGTGTGTGTGTGTGTGTGTGTGTGTGTGTGTGTGTAATGTGAAGTGCGTACGTACTTGCATACGGAAGTGAAGAGTGAATAATAAATGACAGCGAATATGTGTGGCATGTAAAGTATTTTGTATGTGTATATATATATATATATATATATATATCACCACGAAGCATACACTATTGCTATGAAAGAAATTTGCACCAATAATTTAAAAAAGTTGTTAGATAAACTAAACTTTATATTCGTAAAACAGTACAGCATTAATTTAATTAAGTCAGCGCTCCGAAAACGGAAGGCGACGTTGAATGGATGTCAATGGCAGTACATGGCAGAATTACGATAGCAACTGTTCTATAACCGGGTACGCCCTTGCAATGGTACGAGATGAACACAGAGACCTACTAAAAGTGAAAGGTTCTGTCTAGCAGATGGGGTAGTCAATAGAACCATTGGCACTATGCTTGCGTGTCGTATGGTAATCATGTAGTCTTCTATTCTTCTATCTCTTCTACTATTGATCTGTCAGGTACGTCTGGCACAGCCGCGCCGTCCACATGCGGCTGCATTGCTTCCGCTGGCAAAGTAGGCGGCGTACCGGCACGAACATCGCCCGCATTGCTGCAAAACCGGCGCGCCGCGCCTGCAGTAGTAGCGCATACAATGCCGCGTAGCCACGCTTGGTAGCGCCGTGCGGCAGAAGCAGGCCGCCGGCAGCACGCAGCCAGCACGGCTACAGCACGCTTTATCTGCCAGCATATGCTGGCGCGCAGCCATTGCGAACGTGGCCAAGCGCAGCTTATGCACCGCGCGGCGCCGCCGCCGCCTGCCGCGCGCGCCTGCCTGCCTGCCTGCCGCCGCGGCATGCTGGCACATGGCGTGCATAAATTTGACTCGATGGTTTGCGGTTATGTGAATTCATCTGTTTGGCTGAATGTTCAAAATATAACTCTTCAGGAGATGGTTCAGGATCAAATGGAATTTAAAACCAGTTCTCTGCTGGATGAAGCAAGCTACACATGAAATCCAGTACACCACCCATATATATATATATATATATAACATAACTATATATATGTCATATATATACACATATATATGCTCTACACATATATATATATATACACATATGTTGATATTGTGTGTGTACATATATATGTAATATATACATACATATATGTATATATATGTATATACATACATATATATATATATATATATGTATATATACAGCACATATATATATATATATATATATAATAATAATAATATACTCCATAATGTATGTGTATATATATATATATATATATGCTCTTTCATACTCTATCTCTCTATATATATATATATATATATCAGGAGAAAAGATAGAGAGAGAGACGATATTTTACCTCTTATTAAGGGACACTATATTTAAGTGAGACTAGAAAAATGCTTCAAAAATAGATAAATTAGAAAAAATAAAATAAAAGATGAAAACTCTTTGAAGTAAGCAAGACATTTTAGGAAAGAGTATGTGCTCATTGAAAAGATTGTTTTGTGATAAGTGAACAACAAAATAAAAGTTCAAAACTGCTTTTCAGAAAGTAGGAAATGGGAACAATACTTTGGAAAAAGCACAAGTTGAGTGCAATGGAAATAATTGTTCCCATTCAAAGTTAAAATCAATTATTCTCGTAGTTCTCAATTGGAGGAAAGAATAGAAGTTGTAAAAGCAATCCAAGATGGAATCAATGGGAAGCAGGCATTAAAATTCCAGTTTTGAGTGCTCTCTGTGAAAACTCTATTGATGAAAATGGGAATTGGATAAATTTAACAAAATCGAGTGATGTCTTAAAATGCAAGATATTTTGGAAATCGATGAAATTTATTATCAAGAGAATTTTTCCAATGACAACATAAACTATTTTATTTCAACTGTAGTTGATTATGATATTTAACTAAAGTAGTTTGAAAAAAAGTGAGGCAGACAGAGGACCAATTGAAAAGTGTGACAAAAACTACACAGAATATGTCATCTTTAACTTCTCAATTTTTTTAAAAAAAAGTCATGATAAATTATTGGCGACAGTGAAGGATTTAAGATTATCATCAGGTCTGAAATATCCTTGGTGGAAAAATGCTACTTATTATGTACAGACTCAAACAAGCTCGACAACAGTTACTTTCAAATAAATTTCTATGAGTACAAAACTCTAGCTATTCATTTATTACATTTTATATAGTAAACTTTTTAATTAGAATTTTCATTAACTTCATTCCAAAATTAATACCAAGGTGATATTCTACTTATTTATTTATTACATAAAATAAAACTTGATACAACCTGAATTTCTAATTCAGTTACATTTTAGTATAAAACCTATAAAGAGGAGCATCTCTATTAGAGGAACAACATGTTTGGTCAGTTATTTGGTGACGTTCATATTAGGATTATTATTTTTCTGTAAGATTCATGAAACTCCCTTATTGAAAGTTCTTTTAATATATAAATGTTTTTTAAAAATATAATTATAAACAAACATTGGCTTCTTTTACCGCCTTTGCTTTTCTTAGAGCTTTACCTTTTACCGCTGCCTGCTTCCACAAGCCTTTTGCCTTTGCAACGCCACGCAAACGCCTTTTAACTTCGCCAGCGCCTGCAAAAAGCCTTTACCTTGCCATACTAGCGCAAACGCCGCCGTTGTTGGCCAAAAGCGCGCGAAAGCCTGCATGGCACGGTAGCCCATTGCACATAGCGAAAGATATAGATCCTCAACATAATTTCAACAGTAATAATTATTAAGAAAAAATTAAGTAAGACATTGATAATTTTTTAACTAATTTGGCTACAATAAATATTATTTACATATCGGCTCTTAAAGAATATATATATAATATATATATATATATATATATATATATATATATATATATATAAATACTATTAGAGATTAAATATTTGAATTTTAAGACAAAAGAGAGCTCAGAAGTTTAGAGATTAAAATTTTTTTATAAAACCTTCAGGATGAGTTCATTATTTGTTGTAATGATAAAGATTTCTAATTACTATTCTATGATTTGCATAACATACTACTGTGACTAATGACATTTTGTTCATAGTAATATTTTTTATTAAAGTTACTCGCACTAATAGTGAAAGAAATTATAATAGAAGTAAAATAAGTTTTTCACTTCTTTTTAGTTCCTAAACATCTTGAAGTACCAATTAAGTTTAGAATATTACTAATGATTTCATCTCTTACAATAGTAAAATCTGGGGTGAAATCTTACAATCTGACTTCTTTTTCAATTTAATATTCATTTTTACTTACCAATTTTAATCTTAAATATTTTATAGAAAAATATTATTTAATTATGTTCTTCGAAATATTAAATTGATTAATTAGCCATTAAATTTTCAATAATTCAAATAAATTATTTCATACTTGTGATGAAGCTGTTTGCCCCATTACCTTTCAAAACAAATTTTAAAGTAAAAAAATACACAATAAATAAATTCTTAAAACATAAAATAGAAGAACTTTTTCTTTTGTTATTTTTTTAGCTAAAACCTATTTGGTTTATTTTTAATTTTTTTTTTTTTATCTGTGTTGGAAAAAGATTTCTAATTTTTATTTTAGATGCTTTTTTTGCTTAATTTTCAATCTGATTCATATGAATTGATACTATCGGAATCTTCAGTTATTTTAGCTTTTTTGGCTTGGCAGTAAGTCTTTAATTTAAAATGGTAAAATTAATGTTTCATAAAAGAATAAAATGAGTTTTATTCTAGTTTTATTTCTGGGTTTTAATAGTATTTTTTTATATTTGTATTAGATGGTCATTGAATATAAATTTATTTAGATAGAATTTTCCGATGCTTTGTTGCATTTTTCTTCCCTGATCACTCCCTTTATGTTTGCTGTTTAGGAGCCTTTTTTGTTTCATAATACACTTATTACTAATTTGCGAAGATCAATCAATAAACATGTTTAAACAGAGTACCCCAATCAAATCTGAGACAGTTTACATAGTCTTACTTCTATTTTTGTTCCTTTTAAAGGTTTTCTTTTAGTATCTCTTGCTGTTTCGTTATATGCGCTCGTATTCTTCTGGTTACTATTTTTTGTAAGTTGATTGTTTTTAAAATTTCTTAATTTTATATATTTTAGATTTTTTTTAAATTATAAAAATGTTATATTTTTTTAGATTTTTTTAAATTTAAAATGTTATATTTTTAGATTTTTTTTTAAATTTAAAATTTTTAGATTTTCATTAAAATTTTAAATTTTATTTTAGATTTTTTTTTTTAATTTAATAAATTTATATATTTTTTTTTAATTTTTTTTTTTCAGATTTCATAATTTTATATTTTTCTTTAATTTAATAACTGTATGTTTCTTTTTCGTGTTGTGTACTTTCAAGAAAAGGTGTTGCTTGGTTGGTTGCTTTGATTATACTTGACATGTTGGATTAATCTGTTGCTTGGTTTGCGTTTTCAGTATGTATGTATGTATATGTATGTATATCAATAATATGTGTATGTATGTATGTATGTATACATAATAACTTCTTCTTTCTCTTTCTCATATAATAATCATACTTCAGGCGTTCGTCGTTGTTTTATATCGGTCGGTGTCATAAAGGCAAAGAGTTCGTTCGTGCGAACACGTCGTCCACCATTATGCCGTCGAGAGAATGAAACGCCAGTAGCTGGTGAGAGGGATATCAGGCACAAAGACTTATCTACCTTCGATTTGTCCCACAAGACATTGATTTTGCAATTCATTAAAATGAGGAAATAGCTGAATTGCTTTTGCTCCAAATAGTGTTAAACATCAAAGAGCAGAATAGAAACAGCTGGATTTCCTCATTCTTTATACATCCCTGACCTATAGCACTATTCTGAATACACAACTTCAGTCAACTGTTAAGAATACATGTGGTCGTTGGCATAAATCAAAATAAGAGGTCTAGTAAGAGATCATACGTAGCTTCATGATAAATTTTTTAAAAATTTCATGGAAAACTAAAGCTTATTTCTAATACCAGAAATGCAATGCCGTGCACAGAGGACATAAGCAGTGATAGTTCTTCTTCCTAGTAGAAATAAAAGGTTATGCGAAAGTTTATTTAATTTTTTATTTACGTAACTATCAGAAAAAGAATTATAAATAAAGGAATACAAAATGATCTTTTTCTGCATGAAATAATATAAAAAAAGGAGTTAATAATAGTAATATTAATTGTATTAATTATCCTAAAGATCCGTTAACAATGTAAGTGAACCTAAAAAATTACATGGCCCGCTTGGCTGGTACGCAGCAAACCACGAAGCAAAGCCGCCGCCAGGAACTGGCCTTCTACCGCAAACTGGCAAAGCACTGCCGCAAAATTGCCAAAAAAAAGGCGTAAGCCGCTTGCCGTACTTCAGCCAACAAAACTGCTGCAGCTTTTACTGTTTCCTTTTGCAGCCTGCTCACAAAACTGGCTGCTGCGCGTACGGCATATACCAACAATACTTTGTAGCAGGCAAAGCTGGCTGGCCTGCCGCTTAATTTCGCTTCGCCGCTGACCAATGCAGGCTGGTAAAGCGTACACCGTTTGCTGCAGCTGTGTAATCGATTTAAATCTGAATCACAGCATTGGAAAAAATGACTACATATGATATACAAGTATGAAACATCTGAGTAAAAGATGTTAACTAGTTAGGTTTTCAACTGAAAATTTCAAACGTTGGACATTGCTTCGTGAAAAGATCAAGACATTTTAACTTTTCTCGCACGAAAATAATTGTAAAATCATTAACTGTATAACAAGGTTCTTAAAATTCTTAAGAACCGTATGACATATTGACTTTTAACTCGTCAAGGAATTGTACACTTAGAATTCGTTTCAATTACCGTAAGAAATATTTCAACTGAACAATAGCTCTTTTTAGGCTATAGATCCAATTTTGTGAACAAGATTTAAATTACATTTATCGTAATAAATTTGTAAGCCTTTCACTCAGTGCATGTAGTTTTTAATATTAAATAAACTATAGCTACGAGAAATATTATATATATATATATATATATATATATATATATATATATATATATATATAATATATATATATATATAACCTTTTTACAGAAACACACACTTCATTTTTTACTGTTTTAATTTTAATAACCAATAAAATGCTTTTCGTTGAAAGAATAACATTTAAATTAGTTATTTTAAAGTATTTGGATTACTTTTAAATTTAGGGTTTTAGCAAAGCATTTTTCAAATTTATATGTACACTTTTTGAACTTTATTATATGTCTCTTGAAAACTATATTCATTCATCTCCTTTAATGTGTATTTACTCCTCTATTTTAGACCATAAATCTTTAAAAAGCAAAATTCAACTTCTTTCGAAGTCTTGATCTCTGTCTTTACTACTTAAAATCCAAATAACGCTCATTATGGACTGCTCTCTAATGATTATGAACTCACACATTCACTCGCCACCATCATTAATTTCCCTAGTTCCTTTCGTGGTAGGAATTAAAAACTGCTTTTGCCTCCAAAAGGCTCTCAAACTCCTTTCTTCTTTCCATCTCTCTCAGCATTTTCTTTGTCTCTACTCTTTTCTAAAGATCTATATCAATGAGTTGATCATCCTCCATTAATCAAGAATTTTCTATACACAAAGGACCTTCCCAGTTCTTGTTTCTCCCAACACCTCTCCCCTCCGTTTTGACACGACAACCCTTTAGAAATTCTTTGGTCATTTTGTGGTTTGACTTTTCCCGGTGTTAGAACTCTTCTAGATCCTTGTCTGGTTTGTTGATGGATGGGATATTTATTTCTTTTGGTCATCCTCTTTACAATTAGAATGGAACACGGTCTGTTTTCGTTAAAACCCGACTCAATTAAAGATTCGAAGTGAGAATTAAGAGCTAGAATGCGTCGTGAACATTTTTTGAAATATCCTGAACGTCGATTTGGATGAGGTGATCAAATATCATCAATCACTTAGTCAATCGTTTCATCAACATACGCGGTTTTAAGACTATTAAATTTAATTTAAATGAATTCATTTGTAGGGACTTTCGAGAGAGAGGGATAATTATATAAGAGTCTTTGTCATAAATTTTCGAATATTCACATCCGCTCTAAGATCTCATTCTAATATTAAAATATGAAGTAGAGTGTCATGAAAATTAGGAAAATTAAAAAAAATTGATATTGCAATATGTGTGAAACTTGATAATAATTTTTCAGTATCATTTAAAAAGACAGATTTGATTAGAACATGAAAAATAACTTACAAATTAAAAGACTGTATTTAATTTGTTAATAACTAGTTTCCTTTAGCATTCTTCCACACAGTTCTATGAATATAAAATATATATCTATGCCACCGAAACTCATTTCAAGTTCGAAGTGATAAAAGATATTTCATAATAAGTTTGAGTATATTTGAAACATGCTGAGCGAGATTTGGGAGAGGTAATTGAGTATCATCAATCACTTCGTCAAGTGTCTCATCGAGATGCGTAACTTTCCAGTAGTTTGATATAATTTAAATGAACTGATTCTGATCAAAGGAGATTGGTGATTAAATCGCTTATCGTAAGTCCTTTAACTTTCCCACTTCATTCGAAGTTTCAATTCTGTTGTTAAAATCTGTAGCAAGTACTGGTAAAGGCTTTGAAATGTATAACTAATAAATTAATATTAAAATGCACTATTTTATTATCCATTTTCATAACTCCACATATGAAGTCCCTATTTTACATACCTGTTCAATATATGTAGAAAGTTATAATTTCATGCCGAATTTATTCACAAATTTTTTTTTTTCTTTATTCTTTCATACAATTCCACATGAAGATGTTCTGATGGTAATAGAATTCAGTTAAAATTAAGTTTTCTAATGAAGAAACTGATTGAACTGTTAATTCTTTGACCTACGTTGAACAATATTTAAGTGAGAGGATCAAGTATCATCAATCAGATTGTGTCAAGTGTCTCTTTAAAATAATTAACTTGGTGGCTATGTTTGCTTTCATTTCAATAAGCTAATTTAGATCAAATTAAAATAATAACTAAATCTATCTTGCCTTAAAATATTTAGCATTGCTATTTCGTTCTATAAATTCTTTTTCTGTTTTCAAAAAGATGTGCAAAGTGAATATATAGCTAAAAATAGAATGTATATTGATATCGAAATGAGCTCATTGAATATAGAAATTATTTCAATCTATAAAATATCTCATGCAAAAATAAATACTTTAAACATTATTTTCAATTTTTTTTAAATAAAGGAGTAATATATTTGAAACAACTACACCAGGGTTTTTAACCAATGCGTACATTAAATATCTCATCAATATGCTTCATTTCAATCATAATAAATTTTAAAAAAAATCTTTTTATCATACTTAATTTTCAGAACATGAAATTGTTCCTAGTTATGTCTAAAAAGAGAAAACGAGACAGATTTTTTTTAATTTTCATCTGAATTATACCTGTAAAAGTAGTAACATTATGAACAGAAAAAACATCTCCGCCTTTCAATTGCCAAAAACAGATTTAAATTAAAGATTGAAAGTAAAATTTTTTCCTTTATATCTAATTTCAAAGCTTCTTCAGCATGCTACATTTATACTATTTTCAAATACAGAATTTTATTCGGTTTTTTGAAAGATTGCTAGTTTCAATATACTTTTCATAGTTAATAACAGGCTGAGTATAATGAGCTAAATTTTAGCTAACTGATTCAGTTTCATTAATTACTTTATTGACATTTGGTGCCTCAGGGGTGTTTCATTTAGTGTAAACAAGACATTTCAGTTTGAAGACGTAGTAATTAAATCTCTCTTCATTTTATAGAGAGTATTGATCTTTCTTTCATATAAAAAAATCAATATTCCATTTGAAGTAAAGTTTAATTGTATTCAAAGTTTGATCATTAAGCACAATGTCAATGAACTAAGAAAATAAAACCTTAAGTTAAAATGGAGAACTGTTGTAGGAAACATTTCTTTAAAAGCAATTCGATAGTCTTAAAAGGCAAAGTCACTTTAAAATTCAAAAATTTAATTAAAATGTGTTTGCACTCTCATTGATTGATAACAATTTCAGAATTGAATAGGAAGAAATTAGGGGTAAAACAATAATAATAATATATAAGGAAATTGGTTTCATAAGCATTGATACCAGCGTTGCTCCCAATCTTATGATCTCAAGTATATATTTTCATCATAGAGGAGAGTTATTATGAAATATTTTATATATAATTTTCAGTCGTATATCAGTAATGGCTTTTAATTTTTATTAAAGTCTACATATCTATGCACACAACTATTGTCGCAACTATTGTCAATAAAATTTTAAGAGATGTCATTCATTTTGTTTATCATAGCAATCCATTTAAAACACTTAAATCATAAGACAATTTGATATTTCAGATCGCTACATATACGAAGGCTTTTTTAAGTTATGGTAAATATATTTCTGAGTATGCCATTTCTATTTGTTTTAGAATAACAAGTAATCTTTAAGACAAATTTACTTGCACATAACAATGTGTTTTTAATTCACATTGTGCTCTCCATAAGTAATGAATAAGTTTTACATAACAACTTATGTACGGCTTGTTGGCTAATTTATTATATGTAAAATATACTTTTCGTAACAAATAAACGAAATACTACAATGCAAGGATTTTAAAATTTATAGAGATTTTTATTAATGAAATAAAATCAGAGTATACTTTAATGCATTGGAAGATTATGAAATTGGCAACGATTTCATCATTTTCCAAGTCACTGATAGCAAAGTAATTTTTTAAAAAGTTGTTTTCCTTAGATTATCGTTTAATTTTCTTTCAATAAATGATTTTACGTCATGAGTGAAATGTTATAGCTTACAAAACATTTTTCAAGTCAGTTTACCCATTAGTATTTTCTTAAGATATCATATCAAACAAAATGGAAATATATATTTGACAGCAAAATCTTTTAATCATGAAGTTATTTTCTTTAAAAAAATTTGAGTAAAAGTATTTTTCAACTCAAAAAATTAGAACTGCAATACACTGACTGAGCATTGCAAATATAAAAAGCACTCTATGACATTTCTCGATTCTCATTTTAATTATGCACAAAATCGTCTAGATAAACCATTTAATTGTTCAGTTTAATCCCGCTCGAAAACTTTCATCTGATCAATACTGTCTGATCTAATTTTTCCTTCCCGCTCGCTTTTACCAGCGTTCTTAAATATAGCTGATTATCAGAGACGTAAACAAGACAATAATTAGGATAATGGAAGTTTCAAAAATTAGTTCTTAATTCAATATGATCTTCCATTCGAAAATATTTACTCAGGTAAGAGAATTTCGCTGTTTTTCTCCCAGGAGTCGCAATTAAAATGCTCATCTACCATTTAAGTAATTGTGGTAACAAACAAATAACCGCAGCTGCTAAGCGTCATGAGGCATCTTCCTTAGTACGGCTTCAATGAAACTTGATTTAATTCCCATTAAGATAAATCGAGCATTAAATCATCATCTTTCAGGCAACTACTCCAAAGCTCATTCATCCAATTCGAGCATTTTCCCTCTAACTGCTGTTTGGAATTTTAAAAGTGTATTGAAGCTGTAAAATAGTTTTCGCTATCTCATTACAAGCGTGCAATATCCAGAAGGGAATTTGCATTTAAGAGATCTGGTACTTAGATCAACGTTAAAATAAGAGAAAATAGTTTATTTCAATACGCACTCTCTTAACTATGTGTTCGCAAAACTAGTTAATTAATTCTGTGTTTAAATGTATCTACACCCAAAGATTTAGAATTATGCAATATTATATGAAGATTATCATGTTTTATCTTAATATGAAGTTGCGGTACATTCTCATTAAGTTTATGCTTCTTTGTCTCAGGTCACATATTTTTAACTACCAAACAAACGTTTGTTTCACTTAATATATGAAATTTAATTAGTTAAGTTAAGAAGAAAAGGTACAACAATTTTAAACACGAAAATGTAAATTAATTAAAGTAAATGCAGAGCAGGAGTCAATAATTTTGAATTAATATTAAATTGATTATTCATATTTTAATCTCTTATGGAATTCATTAAATTAAGATCGAAGTTAATACAGTAAAAATATGATTGAAATTTAAGTAATGGTGCAAAATAAGTATGTGCTGCGAATTAAAAAAAAAAATAGAATGTCTTTAAAGATTAATAACACTAAGTACAAAAGGCAAATTTCAAATTTACGGTTTTTATTCATTTCACTGAGAGAGAGGGGCAATTAGTATCCTTAAGGTAAGAGATGCCGCTCCGCCTTCCCGATTACAACAGAAAAGACTAAAAAAAAAGAGAATTTTATCTTGCAGTTGGTTTTATGGAAGGGATTTCTATCGACCAAGTGGGTAACTCACTTGTTATAAGGGAAATGAGAGATATCCCTGACGTCTATCTGTCTAATGGGGATTATTTCCGACAAATTTATTAGTTACTATGATAAAGTTGATTCAACAGACTTTACGAACTTGTGATCTAACAAATTAAAGGATGACATGGAATTCGATCAGAAAATAGAAATGAACTCTACGTATGCGTTATAGGATGGGAAAAATAGAAAATTAATTTTTTTTTCTGTAAAATTCTAATAAATAAATTTAAGTTGATTCATTATATGTTATATATATATATATAATTATTCAATTAATGATGAATTTTATGCACATCTTAATAATTGAATCCGTAAAATGCAATTCTCTCTCTCTCTCTCTCTCTCTCTCTCTCTCTCTCTCTCTATATATATATATATATATATATATATATATATATATATATATATATATATCATCTATCTGTTTTGAAATTTGTTAAAAATTTAAAGTCATATATTCGGAGGATTTTTATTTATTAATTTTGGTATATATCAAAGAACAAATATAAGAATGATACTGCCTTAAGTTCTTTTTATAAAAATGATAGTTAAGTCCAGAAACAAACAAATCTTAGAAGAATGTTTGCAAAACGTTACAAATATTACTCTAAACTATCATATAATATTGTCTGTTTCTATATTTTCTTTTACTCCTAGTTAATAAAAAATTATTATGATTTCCTCTTATCATCGTCCTAAAACTTGAAGCTTTTGCTTCAGATTTTTTTTGAATTTGAATGCATCGTTGAAAAATTTTTCTCGGTCTTACTGAATGGATGAAAATAGGTTCTTCAATTAACAATCCGTTCTAATAAATCAAAATTACTTCGTGGTTGTCTTATGAGTATTGAAAAAGTAATTATATATGATTTATCATTTTAAACCACATGATTCATCACTAGTCACACTAACAAACTGTGAATCAATATTATTTGCAATAGAACGAAATAACTTTGCATATTTCTTTAATTAAGTCACACAGAGATACAATACAGACTATTGCCGTTGGACTTCCTCATTTTGAAAAAAATCATATGACAATAATGACACCTAGGCTATTATTTTATTCACCGACATTTCTCTTTGCAACAAACAGGACTTAGAGCTTTGCTGCTGAATTAGACATGAATCTGAAATTATTTTGCATGTTTATTTTTGTTGGAATTAGGATTCGAATCCATGACCTTCAACTAGCGAATATCACAGCCTTGACGAATCATTTGTCATATATTTACGATGCTGATAATATAACCTAGATACCAGTTTGACAAAATATATTTTAATACTTTCCCCCCGAGAAAAATTTTCAAGTAGACTTTTAACGTATATTATATTTCTTATCCTAAACTTTATATTAAATGTAAGCCCGCTGTGATGAATTGGAAAACATCGAATGAGCAGAAATAATCCAAAAGAGGGGCAAATATAATTTATTTCCCATTCATAAGAACTCTTTTAGTTACTAAAACTATTTGCAGATTCATATGTTATAGAAAAATATAACAAAAAAACAACATTAGGAGTGTTTCCCGCGTGATCTTAAACATTCAGATCTCCAGCAGCCGAATCTCGTCACACATCTCTCCGTTCCACCACTAGAGGGAAACCGTGCAAGTCTCTGTCTTATGGCATTATCTAGCAGTTGTTACATTAATAAATAATAAATATAGCTACAGGTTACAAATGTAATTATTTTCCACTGGTTCAATATTTTAATTATTAAACTTATTAGATACTTCAAATTTTCATCCAGATCTAATGATTCACAATGCTCTTAAGACATAATTTTAACGAACTGTAAGAAAACACTTGAAAATAATTCCAAAACACCCTCTTAAGAAATGCAATCTGAAATCAGAGAAATATTCATTCATTGTTTAGTTTGTAAACAAACAAAAACAAACTTAAATGGAAAAAAAATTGAAAGAAAATAAAATTATGTGTAATAATAAGCTTAGTTCACACTTAAGAAATAATTCATCCTTAAGAAATTTAGTTAATTGTTGCCTTATATTTCGAAATACATTTTGCTGAAAATTAAATATTTTTGAAATTAGAAAAGAGGTATTCAAAAGAATAAAATACTTGGTATTACAAATTTTATGTGATTTCATTGCATAAAAACCGGCATTTAATTTCTATTTTTAAAAGATTCGAATTTTAATGTTCTTCAATCTAAATTAAAGATTTCATTGAGGAGTTTTAAATGTGTGTAAGAAATCATTTCGCTTGATTGTTCATTAGTGACAGAAAAAAAAATTCTTAATATAAATAACGATTGTCTGCTTTTGTTTTCTAAAATACTTAGCAACATTTTAAGTATTTTAATTTGTAAAAATTGCTTGCTAAAATTTCAATCCCATGTTTTTCTAAGCTTCAATCAATCAAAATTTTGAAATATCTTCTTTGTTTATGTGATTTTTTTTGAAGAAATTTTTTTCTGCTATATTTTCTTTTTTTATAACTTTAACCATTATACTTTGAATGTCTCAAAATTAAAATTATTGTTAGAATTCTAACATAAAAAATTGACGTAAAAGGGCTTTAAAATAAAATAATCGAAAATGTTTTGAACAATAATTTATGTTTTAATCTGTGCTTTTTTTTTTTTTTTTTTTTTTTTTTTTGACATTGCCATAGACATTAAAAAATTTACCTATATTTCGTGTTTGTGTATTCAAATGTTTTTCGATTGATATCTTAGATGGTTATTTAAATGTATTTTTGTCAACTTCTCCTATTTCTACTAATTTGATATAATTCTGTAATAAATTTTAGATAAAAATAAAAATCATAATTAATTATGTTTCCTCTTTGCTCCAAAAATTAAACTTGGCACATAAAAGCAGGATATAATAATGTCTCACAAAAATAAAAAAAATTTAAGAGAAAAAATTTATCTTCTTTTCCAAAAAATTAATTATGAATAACAAACGAGAAATTTTTATAAATTAATTTTGAAGACTTTCTTTACAATAAAAGTACTTTTTAAGAACAAAGATATTTACTGAATAAATACAAAAGATTACCATTTATAGAAATGTCATAATTATGTTTTCAAAGAAAAAAGATTTTCAATATACTGTTAGCTGTGTTAATGCTTTAAAAAAATCAAACACTTAGAAAATATTCTGATGGGAAAAACAACTTAAATTATAAACTGCATTATGTAGATTTGAATGATGATGAAAAGCTTTTTCTTTTCTTTATTCGCATTGAATAAGATATAATTTTGTTGTAATGATATCAGTGATTTTGCAAAGCATAAAAAAAAGTTCTAACGCTTAATATCATTCAGAAAACTCTACTTATTTCTTAAAAGAAGGCCAGGTTATTATTTGCACTTTTTTTTTTTCATTATAATAATTATAGCAGAAATTAATAATACTCTTGATGATTAAAATACTTATTGACATTTCAAAGATATCTGTTTAATATCATTTGTCATTTTTTCCAAAAAAAAACATGAATGTGTGAATTGCAATTTGACTCTAAAGACAGGAGACTTTGAAAATTGTTATAACATCTTATAGAATATTGCAGACTGCTATAAATGTTAAAATATCTTTCAAGAATTTCTCTCGGAAAAAATCAGTAATGCTATGCTTGGGATTAACATTATGTTCTAACTACAGAGTTGCTACTAGTAAGACCCCTCCACCCCTAGAAGGAGAACATTTACCTAGAAAGAGACGCAGGAATATCTAAGCCAGTAACCTTAGAAAAGGGTTCCGATCCGAACAGGGAGTTGACGGATGGGTGACAGAGTGAAAATGCGACGGTGTAGCTACCTACTTGGTTAGCTCCACGAAAGTGATGATTATTCGATTAATGTAAATAATCCGATAGTTCCGCGAAAGCTTTAAGAACAATTATCGTTACACTTAATTCATTTATCAATAATTTCAATTAAAAATATTTATAAGGATGCATCAGTTTTGAAAATGCAAAATAAAGTAAAAAATATATCACAACGCTGTCAGTTAAATCACCTTAATAACTAACCCGAGAGAGATGTCTCTTTTTCCCTGGTTGGTAAAGGCGCAACACAAATGGACCGGTCAACTTTTCTTCGGACCCACTGGTCCAGAATTCGAAACAGCCTCATGCACTTTCAGGTCAATAATCTCTCTCTCCCTCCAAGGGGTTGGAAACTACCAGCGGCGGAAGTGGTGAACCAGAACTTGAACACTAGATGGCAGCATAGCTTAAAACAACTGGCTGCATATGACCCGAAGCAAAACATTTGCTTCTGTGTCTAACTAAGATCATCGTAATGAATCCCAACAAATGTTATTCCGGTTGTAGCGCACGTGTCGAAGACACCCGCCATTCAACTAGGGACAGTCGAGGACGCCAAACAGAAATTATCCAGAATGAAACTCAATACAATGGGGATGGGATGTATATCAATTGCTGCAAAGTCTGGATCAGCAATCTTCTCAACAAATATCGTTCAGAATGTTTATCATCGTATCATCACGATGACACCGGAGGGGGAATAGGCAGAGGCTCTTTTAAACAACAATGGCAGACGTTAAAATGCCTTAATAACTAGCCTAAGAGAGATGTCTCTTTTAGTCTGGTTGGTGAAAGTGACAAGTCAACTTTTCTTCGAATCCACTAGTCCAGGATTTATAACACACAGCACACTTCAGAAAAAATTCTTCCATTTCATTTTTAATCAAATATACTGAATAATTTATAGAAAGTAAATAAAATAATATTTTTAAAAAAATTATGTATTTTTGTGTTATTTAGAAACTGACCACTTTCACGAAGCACCAATACTAATTTATAGATCAATAGCTGTTATATGTTACCGTAGCAATCATGATTGGTTGTGGAATGTTAAATAAAAGAAATTTATTGTCAAATGATTTCTTTTCCCTATTGTTTGTCTCAAAATGTCATATAT
>BMAW01128574.1:405681-422003 GCA_019974015.1 Nephila pilipes | reverse complement strand
TTTTTTTTCTTTTCATATTTTCTGTGTCTATCATTCTTGATTCACAATTTGTATTCTTTTGTCTTGCGAATATTTATGTTTTCCAACAACAGTTATGAAAAATAGTTCGATTTTAACTCTTTGTAGGGTTATTCAGTAAAACTATTCGTAAAATTATCTTAATTCGCCCAAACATTTATGAGAAAAAATTTACATCATAAAAGTTTTCTAATAGCATTAAGTATTCTAGTGCTACTAACAAATAGTTATTCTATTAATTAGAAAACTTTTTTGAATAAAGTTTAATATTTTTTCAATTATTTTAACTCTATGTATTGTAACCTCCTTAGTTCTATGTATGTATATTGAGAGAGATTTGCCTCTGACACACACACATTGATTCCAATAAGAAAACCAAAATTTCTTCCAGATGATTAAGTAGCATTCATGTATGCAACATATATGAAAACTACTTAAGAGAATTACAAATAGATGTTTCTAAATATACAACCCATTCAGAAATAATGGACAACATAATAAAAAAAATGCTATATTCTTGTACGCAATATCCTTATAACAATTGACCATATAGTGATTTTACTTTCAGCTATAGATACAAACTTTTCTATTCCAATTGAATAAAATGAAACATTATTCTAGTAGATTATATTGACATCATGAAGAGTAATGAATAGTTTTTATAAGCTGTGAAGAATTTAATGTTGAATTTGGATGCTAATTAGCTGGAGATAGAGCTAATGAAAGTGAGACATCGGAACCAGCCGTTTGTAATGTAAGAAGTGATCAGAAGAATTTTTGAAAATATATGAAAGGGGTTCAGTCATCCAAAGTTCTAGTCATCCTACTCACTCAAATCCAAGTGAATTGTTAAGAAATAATTTAATTTAATGTTCTAAACAATAATTCAATCGAGTTTAGGCCATCTAGCTTTAGAAACAGTAGATAGACATCAGCTTTAAATATTCATAACTAGAATAAAACTAAATTAATTTAGTTTCATTTGTGTGTGAATTTCCATTCACTGGAGTATTATCATTGAATATTTTAATTAAAATTAGTCATGGAAAGTGAAGATAAAAAAAACATTCGTATATTACATCTTTCTTAGAATAAGGTACAAAAAAAATTCTTTCTTTAGTCATAAAATAATCCCTAACGTTTCCTATTCTATTTCACTCAATGTTTAAACATTATAAATTATGCTTATTTTAGATTTCGAATAATTTTTAATTCAAGAAATACTTGCGAAAACCACCGGCATAAGAAATGAAAAAATATTTTTCAAATCACGTAGAAATTTACCAATTAATAAATAATTACATTGGTAGGCTTTAAAAGTCATCTAAGAATAGAAATAAGTTTATCATTATATTAAAATTCTTCGATAATTAAATTATAAATTAGACATTAAATATTGCAATTTGATTAGCATTACTAAATAGGCTATTTTCAGTAAGATTTTCATCCATGTTATGTTCGTTAAAGAAATTTTCAAATTAGAACAGAGTCGTAAATTAATTTTATGAGTATTTCTTTAGAAAATAGTTCTTTTTTCTAAAGAAATAAAATGTGACGTTCATATTTATTTTACACTTATGTTAGAAGCGCTCCAGAAAGTTATAAATAACAGATAGACTAAGAAAATAAATACTTTCAATGATTAAAGAATATATTTCACCTATTTATAATTATTGGTAATCGTTTAATTTCTTAATCTTAATTACAATAATCAGAATATAATAAACTAAATATTAGTACAAGAACTTGAAATAGATTTTAGATTAATTATTTTCAGATACAGAAAATATGATAAAATTAAGTATTCAAAATTAAAATCAAAACAAGTAGAATATTTTTACATATTCTGTCATAATTCATCATCGTGTTTTTTTTTTTCCATTTATTTTAGCTTAAAATAAATATTTACTGTTTCATTAAAGATGAAATAGGAAATGCTAAATTTAAGCTAATTCAGAAGTTTTGTTACTTTTAGTCTTTTTCTTTAAAGATAAAACTCTTACGATCTATGATATCAGGCAAAGTAAATGAGATCTTATACGACTTCTTTTATATATTTTCGTTTTATCATTTCAGAGGTTGTTATATAAACGTTAAATGAAGCAATTTGTAAACCATCTTCGGCTATTGAATCCCTATTCCTCGAGCAAAAAAAAGTTCTTGAAAACTTCAGACAACTATATTCAAGAGTCTTTCCGAATTCTTTCTTGCTTAACAGGAGCATTCCACCTTAAAAAAATGCAAATTCCTACTTGGAAAGGAAAAAAATGTGTTCCAAATTTCAGGAACCCAAAGAATTTCTTTGGAGAGGAAAAGAGAGAAAGAAAGTGAAAAAAAAAATTACTCAACTTTTTTATTACTTTTTTTTTTCTTTTCCTGACTTTAAACACGTCTCTTTTAGAAGAATAAAAAACAAACAGAGGAAAAATCTTGTCCATTGTTCCCTTTCTACTACAAGTAGGGTATAAAACTTTCTTGGACTTCTTTCCTGTCTTTTTGTAAACGGCAAGGGGGGCTGTGTGTTAGAATGTGACGTCACTATCCAGGACAAATAATAAAGCAAATCAAATCGATAATCCCGTGGGGTGATGAGAGGAAAATATTCTTCCATTGCGTGCCTTTCTGAACTAGAATTTAAGCAAGAAAAAGGAGAAAATAAAATAAAAAAGAGGGCAGCAACTATGTGGAGAGCAAAAGTCTCTCAAATGATGAATGTCTTCTTTGATGTTGCCTTGAAATGCGCCTGTTTTACACAGGAAACCTTTTTTTTTTTATTATTCTTGTCTGCTCCACAACAAATGACACGAACAGAAAATCAATATTCAGATTTTTTGAAGAAAATAACACTTTGTATCATGTAATGATTGGGTTTAAAAAGACAAATTTTACCCTTCACCGGTTAGATGACTCAAGTGTACAGCTACGAAACTCCCAAACACTTATGTGCTGCATTAAAGTTAAAATGCTGGTAAAATAAATGTTTACTTGTACGTTTTTGTGTCTCCTTTTTTGGCAATTTTCCCGCTCTATTCAGAATACAATGGCGTTATGCACAGTAGAATGTAGATGTGTGTGCAAACAGACTTCAACCGCTACTTAGGAACAAGAAGTCTAGTTACTTTGTCAACACTGATAAACCGCATTGCACAAATGATGTCACATTAGGCTATCTTGTAGATGAATTTGAAAACATTCAAATGTTCTTCTGTCTTACCTTTTCATTCGAAGGTATTTTATCATCATGGCATAATTTTCACGATATCGTGATATAATACGTGAGAAAACATGTTATGAAATATAATTTTATTACATGCAGCCGAATAAAAAAAATTGATATAAGAATAATAATTTATAAACTTGATAGAATACCGACTTATTTACTAATGGAATTAATAATTGAAAGAATTTTCAATTTCTCATATTTAACGTTGTAATAGAATGAATTTTTTTCCGCTTTTAGATTTCTGCCGATATCTAAAACAAAAATTTAGCAAGTATATTTAAATTATATATGTAAATGGATTTCAAACATTTTACATATTTTGCCTCTGGTAGGAGTAAAAATTCTTATGTACTCTTAAAATATGATATGCTTTTAAACAGTAATTTTCAGATTCATTTTTCCTTTCAATTGTTCTACGCTAAAAGCTTAGAGTGTAGATAAAACATTTGGAGTATGACGTGAGACATTAATTAATATAGAGTCATTGTAAGTAATCAAACTCTTACAACTGGGATAGAACTCATACTCTGAAACAGCCACTTTGATTTTAACTTTTCTGTTTTATTTTGTACTCCATAACTACCATCATATATAAATATGTATCTTATAGGTACCAAGGTTATCTTTCTTTTACATCGAAATAAAAGGAAGTTCTGGGATTATATTCGAAATTATTATTACTTAGTACAACGAAATATAATTAATTAAGAAATAAATAGAACTTAATATACGGAAGTAGAAAACTAATGACAAATGCAACTCCTATTCTAATTTGATTGTTTCCAATATCGCTAGCTATGGAGTTTATATTTATAGGATATCAACTTTTTTTGTCGTTAGAAAGCTAGGCACTATTCTAGTTATCCTTGTTACCATTTTCAAGGAGAATCGAAATTCACCTTTATCTCCCATGAAGGGAATTTGCATCAAATTTAATATGACTTAACCTAACACAATGTAGTGTTTGAGAGAACAGAACTCCAGATTCTTCCCAGTTATTGAATTGATTATACTGATTTGAATTATTACACTACAATGGTCAAATGCGCCGTGCACGATGCGCTGTTGACAGCGAACCGAGGTCAACCCCTAAGGAAAGATACGGTAACATATCGGATAACACACAAGTGATGCTTCTATGTAGACTCATACCACTCGAAATTTACGACATTCCTCCGAGTATGGGAATCTCGCTGCGATAGATATTAAATGCTCCATGACCGCACAGACACTACAACATCAGCATCCATACTTAACCATTGCTCAAGCTGAGTCGCATTGTGTGCCATTCATTAACTAACGGAATGTTGATTGGCCACAGCCCTATGATTGTGGTGTCTTTATCTGGGAGGAAATGGTATGTTCCAAGATCTGTGTTTAGAAATTGGAATCAAATCGTCGTCAATAGAGCGCTGTGCAGCTCTAAAGGGACTTAAGTTAGAATAATTAATCAAACTGTATGTAGGAGTTCGGGAGTTTCTAAACATCAAATGATGCATTTACTCTAACATAATCGATCAACTAGTACCTTAAGATCTATAAATAACAGAATTTGAGAAACCAACTTGTCGTTAAACATATTATTGAATCGGTATAAATTTAAGACAGTTCATTTACCAGATAGAACAAAAATTTACATCAGATTTATATTTTCTACACATACATCGCATTTTAATTTTTTTTTAAAGTGATATTGTATAAGGCACACTGAAAAATAAAATATTTGACCATCATTGATAATATTGCTCCATATAAGAGATGTTATAACCATATATACCTGAAAATAACGTCCCTAAATTTTGTTTAAAATCATAAACCAAAAAGAAAGTAGATGCTCATATATACTTACTTCTAAGAACTTCTCTATTGGTAATAAAACATTAGAACAAACATTTATCGTAGGAAATAATTTTTAATGTATTATAATGTGAAATATGTCTAAAACTAAGAAAACTAATTTTTATAATCTGATCAATCATAGCATCAAAGTCATTTGGGTACATTGCCGTTTTCCCCCTTGCAATTAAAGGTAATGAAATCTAATACATTTTATAAGTACTTCTCTATAGCTGAATAAACTACAATATCGACAAAAGTTATTATTCATAATATAAGACTACACACAAATAAAATAAAATATTCCTGACTGAATCAAAGATTTCAAAATATGATTAATTATGTGCTTATTTAATTGCATTCTTGAAGGTAAAATAATGGTATTTTTCTGATTAAGAAACATAATGCATAAATTTCCATAATTTCAGTAAAAATAGTTATCAGAAAGATTAACTTAGAATAAGATCTAAAAGAAGAAATAAGATTTCTAGAAGAAAAAATATTAGCAAAAATCTAATCGGAAACAAGAAAGAACAGTTAATATGAAACTACATTAAGAAATCAAACGTGTGATGAAATGGTCCCCTTTCTGATAATATTTTATTGTTTCAAAGATATTCTATTGCGTTTTACCGTAAATAACAATCGCACATTTGATCAAAAAAATGAAACGAAAAAAAATTGATTTAAGTTGTAAATAAATAACTATCACTTTTTGCAACTACTCTAATGATGATAAAAGAACAGTAATCCTCTGATAAAGCTAAAATATGTTTTTTCAAAATTCTGCCCGGAAGACATGTGCAATAAACATTTAAGAAAAGTTCTTATAAAGCTTTTTTTGAACGAATGCTTTCTCTCTCCTTACGAAATAACTACTTACAAAGCAAAACAAAAAACATTTCTCAAGACCATCGCAAAAACCGATGATTACAACAATCATCATCGTATATTCCCCCCCCCCTCACTGTTTGTAATCACTGTCCATCATGCCTGTATGATTGGAGAAAAAATAAAAGAAACCAAATACACTACTGAACTTCTTACAAGATCATTCCAAGCAATGACAATAGTTAGTGAGGATTTACTTGCTGAAATGGAAACATGACGAAAGGATAATAAAAGAAAGAATGTTTTGCTTTATAATGGATTCGTTTGAGATACTGTCACAAGTTTCCAGACTCGTGCTTCCATAACATTTGTACAGAAGCAATTATTTTTGATGAAATGGACCGAAAAGATATTAAAAATTTAATTATTATTTTTAAGTAAATTCTAGAAATAATCTTTTATGAAGAATATATTTGTAAAGTATTATTAAGAAAAGAAATTATTTCATTAACTTAAATGTGTGTGATAATGCAGTTCAGAAACTTTGCAAATAAGTGTAGATATAAGTGTTTCAATGCTCACCAAGTAAATTATTTGCATACTTGTACTTTTAATTTTTAAGGCTTTCATTTTTTTTTTTTTTTTTTTTTTTTTTGCATTCCCAATATGTTGCTACAAATATTCCTATTATTTCATAAAAATAATTGTATCTATTTGAAATTATAATTTGTCATTCTACAAATGGATTTTTTCTTTAACATTTTTGAAATATTATGTCAATTTGTATCACCTAATTAATACAGCGCTATAAAAAAATATAAAGTATCTGTGTATAAAGTGTTTTAGTAAATTTTTTGTTCTTAGGTATTTTCATGTAATTTTCTTCAAAATACGCTAAATATCACATATTACTTTTCTTGCGATAGTTTTATACACATTTTATAAGAAATTATATTATTTGTAATTTTTATAAAATAAGATTCAAACTTATGCACATACATCAAATAGAAATATTTATTTTGTGTACAGAACTTTTCTAATTGATAATATCATTTAACCTCAAATATTTATAAGATATATTTAATACCTTACTATTCAATACCTAGGCCCTCTGTTTATATTCAAATGTAATAATATTTCATTAACAATGCATTTAACTTTCATTCATATCAACAAATTGAAATTGTGAATTGTTCTGAAAATAACAATTCAGCCTTTATCTCTCTGTCTCATTCTCATAAATAGGAACCATAGACAATACAAGTTTTAAACTCCAATCCTAGCACTGAGTTTAAACTTCATTAATAAATGATAATGCAATTAATTAATACGATAAATCAGAATTCCTACTTTGGTATTTGGGAACAACCTATTTAATTTGATTATTTCGAAGAATCTTATTCATTATTTCTCTTATAAATATGAAATAATATAAGACTCATTTAATAAGTCTTTAGTGAATCTAAGAAGTGGCACTCATAGCATCGAAAATTGTTTTTAGTAAGAATCAGGACTCACTAGACAGCTGCCTAAGTCTCAGTTATTTTCATCGCATGATTTCATTTTTATTGTTGTCATGCAAAAAACTTTGGTTTATTGAGAAAAATGAAAAAAAAGCGAATTTCGGGCTGGAATTAAACACATATTTAAACGGTTTAACACTGAAAGAGATAAATGAGTTCGTTAAACTTCATGGCATATCTGCTTCTGTGTTTGCAACTGTTCAAAATTGGGTAAATGAGTTTAAAGAGGTGATACATTCACAAAAGATGAACTTCGTTTGGGAAGTCCAGTTGAAATGATTACTCCCGGAATGACAAAATCTACGATATGGTTTTGAGTGATCGACGAAACAAAATGAGTGAAATAGTTGATCTCACTGGCATAAAAATTTTCACCAAAAATTGGGTAGGAAAAAATCTTGGAAGATAGATACCGCTTTTGCTATCAGTGAAAAATAAACGCATTCGCAGAATCATTTACACCGATTACTTAAAATAATAATAATAACTGAAGAGTATTATGCGCCAATATTTCAGAGTTGAGCGAAACATTCAAGAAAAAACGTTATAATTTGAAAAGAAAAATGATCCTTTTCCATCAAGACAATGTATGGGTGCACATCTGTGAAGTTTTAAATATCCAAGTTCTTGGAATTAAAGCTCGTATTATTACAACACCCGTCGCATTCACCGGGTTTGGCCTCCAGTGACTTTTTTTTATTTCCGAAACTAAAAAAAATGGTTAGACTGATAACGGTTCCCATTGAAAGAAGAGGTGATCACCCAAACAGATGCCTGTTTTGAGGACCATCAAAACCTTACTTTTTAGGTGCTTTAAAAAGGCTGGAAAAACGCTTGGAAAAGTATTTAGAGCCAATGAAATTATGTGTGAAAATTTAAAAAAGCTACCTTAAATAATATTTTTGTATATTTTTCTAAGAGCATAATCGTTATATAGAAATGATCTTCGTGTAACAATCAGTTTCTACACTCGACAATAACATAGAATTAGGAAGCTACAATAATACATAATATTTAAGGTTTAATAGAGAATAATATACAGGATGCACGGAAAGGACTTCCAAATCCTAATATTCGTTTTTTTAGTACTGGGAAACAGTAATTTACATAGAGTACATAATAAAAGCAAAAATCGGTTTTATTTTTAAAATTCGATTCGGGGTATGTATTTATAGCATGATATATAAATGTCAAAACAATACTTCCTCTCCGAGCACACCCATTTGATCAAAATTGGAAAATATTTCTCGTGTTTGGCTGCTTAAAAATAAATCCATTTTTATCAAAATGGAGTTGCTTAGTGGCAAGCAATAGAATCATCTCTACATACCCATTTTCATCATTCTGTAAAAAAATTTACCGACCATTTTAACAGTCTTCGAAATGCACTGAATTCCACTCTTTTGAGATAAATATTTTCATGCTTTAAAATCCCTAGAGTTTTTTGTCGGTCTCCTTATATTATGCAACTCCACAGTAATCTTAACTGCGTTAATGTTATCTTCAATTGAATCGGTCATTTTGAAAAGAGGTCATCTCCACTTTTAAAAATTTTACTGGAGAAACAAAAAACTCTTTCTTTCTGTAATATTTCCAGAAAATTTCGGAAGCTAGAAATTAGTAATTTTCTATCATTAAAATAGCTTACATGGGGATGGTAGAAAAAATATTTATGTGGAAGTGACACGTTTTCAAAATGAACCTGAGTTTGCGAAAGATCAAGTTCACTTTAATTTACAAAGGTATGTATTTTCATGAAATCAGTAATGAAAAACAAATATCACTGCTAAACCTTACTGTATTTACGAATAACAGACAAGATAGTAGATAGAGAAAGTGACAATTATTAAGTGTTTCGTCTGCTTCAATTGTGGACCATTCATTTATAATTCCATTGTAGGAGTCTTTGTCATTGGCTGATATATATATCGGTAGAGCTTTCTGATGTCCTGTGTTTGAATACAATTAGGCAATGAAAGGTAGGGAGAGCATGTATGGAGGAGGAGTTAAGTGGGAATCGGCCCTTTTTAAAATGAACGCTGGAATTAGATGTATCTCGAGGCGTTTAACAGATAAAATATGTCCCATTTTCGTATGCAATATATAAGTCGATGCTAAAGGATTTTGAAACCATCCAAAATTTAATTTTTGAAATAAATCGGAGTTTACCTCTTTTCAAAATTACCAATTCAATTAATGGTAGGAATTCATTTTTAAAGTTTACAGTACTCAACAAAATACATTGGTGCTCTATCATATTATTCGAATGGATGTATTTTAAATTGACCGCATCTTCATGTGGACGGTATTTTAAAAATACTACTATTCTACATTTTTGTTAGAGCAAATCAATGCCATAAAAGGGGAAATATTTCCTCACAAATATTTTATAATTATTTCAAAAAGACCCAAAAAATAAAATCTTGAAATCATAAATATTTCCTGCACAAACTAAAATTGGAATCGAAATTATAATTTTCATTTATTTCATGGTTATTTTTTAGATTTTTGTGGTTATATTTGAGTACCTATTTAGTCACATATTTATGTCAGGGAGTTAAGCATTAGATACTACCAAATGCCATCGTCTTTTTATACAAAATATTCAGAATTACAACTCCTTACTTTATTGTAAATTTAGGAATAATAAAGCATGATATTGAAGGAATTAGATATAAATAATTTTCCAAATCAGCATTTATTTAAAAAGTCAGGATTTTCTAATTATAAATAAGAACAATTTTAATATTCAAACAATCGTCATATTTTTATTTTTACATCAAACCTGATTTTCTGTAACTTTAGGCTTTTCTAATACGTTCCTACGATGTAAACAAGCAATTTTGAAGAATGTGTAAACTGAGATAAAAAATATGTACATAAATTTACTAACATAAATTCTTTGATCAAAATAACAATATAAAAAATTTCAAGCAATTAAGCTTCCTTAATTTACAGAACTATTTATAGATTTTCGCATATCTATCAAAATATGGAACACATATGAAAAAATGTGATACTGTAAAAATTCAAAATAATTTAAGCTAAAGTAAATAGTAAATTCCAACAGTTAGTTCCTTTTTTGGTATATAATGGACGTAGAGTTCCATAATTACAATGGAAATATTCAAATTGTCAATTGTTTTAAATAATCATTTTAAATAGAAGAGAATCTCAGAATATGTTATGTGTATAACGTTAAATAAGTCTTAATCCATAAATAAGTCTTATTCCATTATAACCCCAATTTGCTTGCGGAAAAACTTCTTTTTCAATGTTAGTGCTTATGTTCCATAAAAAATATATTTTTCAGTATGTGTGCCCGTTATTTGTGGTGTCTTTTAAGCAAGCGTTATTTCTAAAACAATTATGTGTCTTCTTGAAATGCATTTTGAAGAATATTAACTTTATGTGCTTTAATCACAATACAGACATTTATGAATTTACATTTGTAAGTTATTTTGTGTGTTTTGATTTCTTTCAAATATTTTTCTTTACTAAAAACATCTCGAAAATTACTTTCCAAGCTATTTCTAAGCAATTCAAATCATTTGGGACGTATTTTAGCTATTAATATTTAATTAGCAAAAATGATAAAAAAAATCTTCATATATACATTTTCCCTTAATGTGAAACATTTTATTTAATTAACATTTATAAAGAAGGCATGGAGTATATATTTTGTCAACTGTATTCCCTAAACTATTTCAATGATTTTAAGTAAGTAAATGTAAGTGATTGTAGAAAAGAATTTGTTAATTTTAATCACAAAAGGCTTTTTTCCAACACCAGAAAAAGAATTTTCTCTAATGAATTGAACTATGTTTATCTTTCATTGTAAGTAGAATGGAGTAAAACTGTACTTCCATGCAAATTTGTTAATGGTATAAGCAAAAGAAAAAAATCTAATGTATAATTCATTGAAATAATAACAAAGAAAATTAAAAGTCAAGTTTATCACCTCAAACACATGGATTCAATTTAAATAATTTTTCTAAAGAAACTCCTTGTTAAACAAAAAATAATAATTAAATTACTTTATTTTAATGCTATATGCAAATTTATTTTGTTGTAATAGTATTTGGAATTGTAGTTAATTTTTTTCCAAATATCTTCTCCTTTATTTTACTAACTTTTTTTAATTCCCATTCAAATTAATTACAAATATTTAATTTAATGGTACTTTTTTATCTTCATTTTATCTTTAAAAAATATTTTTATAATTTATTTACAATATTAGACCATTAAATTTTAAATATATATAATACGAAGCAGAATAAGTAAGAATAATAATTGTTTTGAAGGGAACTGTGCTATAGAAAATTGCTGAATTTTGGAAGAAATACAGATTATTTGAAAGATTTGAAATGTATCTCTTTCTTTAACTATTTTACGAATTATAAGCCTATACAAAAAGATTTAAATGAATGCGTCAGTAGTAATGATATAGAACAAGATATTTGTATCAAATTTGAAGCCTTTTATTATTAAATAGCTAAGTCAAATTTTCCTTCATGAGATTGTTTAAAAAAAAATTTCTTAAAATAACAACGGAGTTATTTTATATAATAATTTACTAAAGGGCAAAAATCTTAGAACTATATGTAGTTTTAAGATTCCTACCCCACCCCTAGTTTTAATAGAATTCAGAATTATTTGTTTACAAGTTATTTCAGTACCAGAAAAAAGGTTCTAGAGTAAACGAATGAATGAGTCAAAAGAAGAGTTTTCAAAAAAAATGACACAATTTATCATAGCTTATCAAGCACTAAAGAAGTTTTAGCACTATTTGAAAATATGACACACTTCTTGGACCTATAAATAATCCTGTTTTTTCAGAGGGTAACAGAGTTTTCTTCCTTTAACCGCTTTATTTAAAAGATTGAGAATATCTTAAAAAATAAAGTGAACCAGTTCCCTCCAGCTCATACGTTTAAGTTTTAAAAATATACTATTTTTAAAGTTGAGTTGAGGAAATTTCAGTGATTCAGATTTAAATTTAATATATCAATACTTTTTACCCTTTATTCATCGTCGCCTTTTAATTACCTATCTATCCGATAATGTGCAATATACTTTTTATCGGTAAGAAAGAAAAGAGAAAAAAAATGAAAGCTCCTTCACTGCATCCCCTCTGTTAAAGAATAAGTTTACAGCATCTCACTAAAAGCTTTTCCGTCATAATATTATTTTTATTTCAATTTTCATAATAATATTCCATTTATTATAAAGACGGAAATCACAAATCAATTTAAAATGTTCTTAAAAACCAATCTTTTTTTCCAATTACCTACCTTTTTTTTTTTACAACCTACCTTGTTCCATTGTAGCGTAGTAAGTGAAAAAATGGCACATCAGCTGGAAATTTACTCCCACACTGAAGTAGGCGGAACGTTACATTTTTTACCTGCAAAATGTTTCATAATTATGGAGACTTATCGCGAAATATCGACTGTGTATGGGCCATATGCATAGCCATGTCCAACTGTTGTGGAATGCTAACAACAGCTCGACACACTTAATCGCACACACTTAACCGAATCGGAAAGACAATGAAGGCCAACAGCGATGAGCACATCAGGCATAAGGCATCCAAAGTTCCCTTATCAGTGGGTAAAGTCATAGCTAAGATTTTTTTATTGTGAAGGAATTATCTACACCGAGTTTATGCGGAAGGGGAACCCTTTAAAGCTGAGACGTACTGCGAAACACATAAGAAGTTTGCATAAGTCTGTGAAAAACAAGAGACGTTGAAATTTATGCAAAGGCATTGCCCTCTGGAACAATAATGCAAGGCCTCACAACACTTTGTTTGTTTCGCATTTTGGATGGGAGTTCTGGCTGCATCCACCGTACAGTCCCGATCTAACACCCTGCGTGTTTCACGTGTTTGGCAAGCTCAAAGAACATTTGGGTGGAAAACAATTTTCCAACGATGATAAGGTTCAGACAGCTGTTATAAGCTGGCTTTAGAACTAAGGAGCAATTTTCTATCGTGTGTATGTTTGAGTATGTGTGGAATCATCAACATGAAAGTTTAACGGAAGAATATCATAAATAAAAAAAAAATTCTGTACTTTTTTTAAAAAAATCAACACTTTAATAAGTGAAGCATTTTTAGACTTAAAATGTTTGCAGGAATGCATTTATTCATAAAGAATATTTTTGTATGTCTTTACCGATTACATATATTATAATTCAGATGTCTTCCAATTTTTTGTTCTCAGAATTTGTATTATAGAGCTAAATTTCTTACGTTCTTATGATTTTGGCATAAATATTATAAATAATTAGATTAACTACGAATTTGTCTGAGGAGAAAAAGAGAAAAAGTGTTATTTTATTCGGTAAGGTTAATCTGTTTAAAACTGTTTTAAATACGTTTTTTTGGCTTTGCAAGATAGTACTTTTTATATTACGTCAATTACATGCCAGCCAAAATCAAATTATTGTAATGTAATAATAATCAAATCAAAATCAATATTAATCATAAATGATCGATGCTTGAAACCTCACTGTAAATGGATGATACATGAAGGAGAGAATCGGTTCTTGTAATTTTTTTCTCCCACAAGTTCTGTATCATTAATCCGATAAAAACAAATCTTTATATAAAAATACACTCACTACTATCATTTGTGTATCGTAATCGATTCACTGTCCTAAAGATATTTCAGTTTATTTCCCTTACATTTCATCCCCATAATTGATATGAAAGAACTCCATGCATAGCCACCATGTTCACTGTGAAAAGGTGCGAAGAAAACTATTACTTCAATTCAAGATTATAAAGGAATTCACTTAAGTCCTTTTGATCGATACATTGCAGCTGCAGGAATACAGTTAAGTGAAATAATGGAAGCAGAGATGATTCTTCACCTTTGGAAGGAAATTATTTCGGAAGATATTTCACGCTTTTGCCTCGAGTATAAAAAGAAACCCGAACGAATCCCAGCAGAACATTTTGCAATTTCATTCGGAAACGAAGAATGTGGTACCCCTTCGCAATAACTGGGGCGAAAATGTCACGGACAACTGAAAATGTTTCTTGGATTATGTTTCGCGAAGCACGAAAGAAATTAAGGAACAGGATATTTTTATTTCAGCCATTTCCTTTCCCTTCTCTCCACAATGCGATTCTAATGACTATGTTTCTGATTTATTATTCATGAGGTATGGGTTTCCTTTTGCAGAGAATGACTTGTAACAGATGCAAATTTTTTATCCTTTTTTTTTTCTCCCTCTCCTTCTTCCTTTCTGTTCTGCTGATTGATTATATAATCACGAAACGGAATACGGTAATTTAAGTACACCATGGTTATGCCAGAAGATGAAATGCTTGCGAATTTATAAATTAGCTTATTTCGGAGAGTTAATCGTTTTACATTAACTTACTCATCGGGAAGATAATTAGCGCGAAAGTTCCTTTTAAAAATATATTTTTAACGATCCATAAAAGGTGAACAAATTTAAATTAAAGCATTAGCTACACAAAAATGTACACATATAGTGTTCTGGAATATTTAATCTTCATATTTTAATTAAATTTAATAATTGAATTAAATAGTTAATTAAATGTCAACCTTGGCCAAATGACGCATAATTTAGCATCTTCTGACATCACTGGAAACGATGTCAAATTTAGAACTCAGATTAATATCACACCATCATAAAATCAAATATTTTCTGTAGATATCCACTCCATATGGAATATGTACGTTAAGCTTTTAATAGATCTTTAAGAGTAATAATATGGGAAGTACAAACAGTAAGTGCCGACGCTGCACTATAGGCTAAAGACCTCTGCAAGAGAGCCTCGTCATATAACTAGGACGACACCTACATATAACTAAATATTTTCCTTAGATATCCACTGCGTATGAAATATGTACGTTAAACTTCTAATGAATCTTTAACAGTTGTAATATGGGAAGTACGAACTGCACGTGAATCTCTGCACTATGTTCTAAAGACTATTGCAAACTAGCCTCTTCATCCGAACCAGATACAAATTACTTGGATGACATCCGAATATTTACCTTAACCTCCTAAGTCATCAACTTTTATAAGGCCTTTTCAGGCACAAGGCTAACTATTTATGTCATAGTGCAAAAAATAGTGATGCTTGTATCAATAGTTGCTTCTTCAAGCTGTCCCTTCCAGTATTTTTCTATTTTTATAGCCTTATATTGCTCAATTGTGAACAATTTTTCCATTTAAAATTATATCAGAAAACTTTTATTCTACCCTTAAGCATCAAATTCTTTGCTAGCAAATATATTTTAGTGCAGTATGATGCGGTATTTAAGAGTACAGAAAAGATAAACTTTTGTGTTTGCTTAAATTTAGCATATAAAGCTCTTTTTTATTCTAATGATTGAAGAAACAGCATTACAATGGTTGCAAAATATACATATGGATCAGCAAAAAATATTAGAACCATTAATAAAGCTTATTTTATTTATGAATGTACTGACTATTTAAAAAACATTTTTCATTAACATAGGTTTTGTTTTATAGTAAAAGTAGAATGGAGAAAGAAAAGATAATTTTTCTGCGATAAATATATTATCTGGCACATTTTTTAAACCCGAATCATTTAAAGAAATTTCCGTTCTATTTATCTTACAAGATCATTACAATTTAGCTTTTCTTTTAAAACTGGAACCTTTTTGCAATACTGGCTGAATATTAAAGGATATATAGAAAGGCTCAAAGTATCTTCTCGTAAACCTTTTTTTATTATACTCCATATCATCGGTTATGATAAATATTTAAGTCTGTAATGTGAAAAATAAGGCCTATGGTGGTAAGGATAGTATATAAAAATGCTGGATATATATATATATATATATATATATATATATATATATATATATATATATATATAT
>BMAW01128574.1:368776-405671 GCA_019974015.1 Nephila pilipes | reverse complement strand
TATATATATATATATATATATATATATATATATATATATATATATATTTGAACTTAAGATCTTCAAATTTAGTAAAGTGTTACAGTATTTTTATCGATTTTGTTACTGCTAACCATAATTTATGAGTTACACTCTGTTTACCAAGCAGATTTTCTCCCTAAGAAAACCATTTTATTTTTTTTTTCATAGGGATTCTCGATATTTGCAAAGGATTTGGAAGTGGCTAAAGATATTTTTATTTTAAAATGTATATGCATATGATCTAAAAAAGTAAAATCAAGTTAAAAACGGAATCCACTCAGAAAAACAAATAAAATATTGCGTAATAAAATACATAATTCATGTGTGCTTTTTGTTAAACTTTTCTTTCTTGCTGATTTTTAATCCTTACCAAAGTTTAAAAATCAGCCAAAAGACCAAAATTTAAAGCTCTATGTTCAGTATACTAATGAAAAACTTAATACGAACTTACAACAAAAATTAGGAGCAAATTTTTGAAAGTATATAGTAATAAATATGTAGGAGAGTGGCTCTAAAAGTACCTGTTTTTGAAGACAGGTGGTGGTGCTAAGGCAAGCTGGGCTACCATTATGTGTTGCTTTTATACTGCCAAATCAAAATTTAATTGATGCCGAGTCGAGTTTGTCGATGTAAATTGGCGAAAATTTGTATCGAGTTTTCATTATGTGATCGTCACCAGTACACATTGGAAAACAAGCAACAATCAAAATAATGGATTGCCTCTGATGATGAATCTGCTCTAAAGAAGGCGAAGACTTTCTCATAGACCGAAAAAGTTATGGCAACGAATTTTTGGAATGCAAAGGGCGTCATACTTATGGATTTCTTAGAAAAGGAAAAATGATTACTGGAGTACAGAGGATTGCCTCATTCCTAATATCCTATTTTTCACTTATAACACGGGAATTTTTTCAACCACCCTCGTAATTTATAATAATTTTTATTCGTTTTTATTCAAAGAATAAATATGAACGTTGTGTGTCGTGCATCCTAAAATCTATGTATATAATCATGTGATTACAAAGCAATGCAACCTATAATAAACTATCGATAAGCAATCATGAATAATAATTAACTGAATATAATTCTTGGAAAATAAGGTCTAGCCTTTTATTAATTTATCCTCCACTTAAGGATATTTTTTTCAATTAGTTTATTTTCATGTGCTGTGATCCATATTTATTTATTGCCAAATATCTATATTTATTTACAAATAAAAAAAATAAAAGTAATTTAGTATTTATCAATTATTCGTCAATTTTATACTATTCATATATTTATTCATTATTCCTCTATTTTATTGTAGTCTCAGTATTTTTAATCAAAAAAACAGAATAATTTTTATAACTCAGTCGGTCAATCGTGCGTTGCTACAAATGCAATTAATATATTAATCTGTCTGGTATCCTTATATCATGCTTATTTTTGAAGAATTGCTTATGTTACCAATAATTTCAAAAATAATACAATGGTTTATTTTTCAAGGAAGTATCTCATTCATATAACTAGTGTGGCGAGATTTCTTGTTAAAAAAAATACATGGCTAATGTATTATTTTTAGTATTCTCAATTAATTGAAGATTGCTTGTTGTTCATAAATTTGATACTCACTCAAAAACATATAAAAGAAAATATTGAAAAAAAAATCAAATAAACTCATTAACCTTCCAATATATAAGAATAATAAAATTAATTCTAAAACTTATTCTACTATTTAGAGCCGTTTAAATAGGTAGCTCATAATTTAGCTGTTGCAAGTTTACGTAGCTTACATATTAACAATATAATTAAATTTTCAAATGAAATTCAAAAAACATATTAGAAAAATTTCTTTCCTCTCTAAGGAAAAGCAAATTATGTAAACCTTAATGATTCACATTATTCAACAAGAAAATAACGGATAAAAAAATTTCATTGCTCAAGGAATTGCGTATACTATTAATATTAATCGATTACAATGAAACATTTTACAAATTCCTATCATAAGCAAACAAATTTAATTGCTTAAGTGAACAACTATTCATTTTGTTTATTTTTTTTATCTCAAAAGCTTACTTGTAACCTTTCTTGGAGTCTCGATCTTATCTGTGAAACATTTTAAGTAAATTATTGAGTTGAAAATCTTTGCAGAATTTCTCTTGGAGTTTCAAGTTTATCTATGAAACATTTTAATATTTCTTATAATGAATGTAATTCAGAATCGAAATTCGAAGTGAGTGAAAAGTTAAATAAAGGCCTTAGAATGGTCTCACTTAAGGTTTCAGTCTTCTACATATAAAGATGCTAGAGGGAACGATGATAGTGTTTGAAGATGGGAGCTCATTCTAAAGTTGGAAGTATGGACAATGGACATCGGCTTTGGTTGGTAACTACCCAGAAATTTTCTTTATAACTTGATTCTTTTATTTCGTTCGTGAGCTACACGTACCATCCAGTACTTTCAAGACGTTGAAGAAGTTTCGTTGTACGTGCCTTAAGAAGCAAATGACTAGGATAAAAGAATATTCTACATCTCGGCGATATGCTGACTTGTACCGCTCATTTGGCCACAAAAAATGCAGAATAATAAGTAAAAAAAATCGATTCCATTGCCAGAGATGTGTGAAATTACTTTTTTCTCAGATTTCTGCCTATTAGGATATTTGACAGTTCAATTTAACTTTATTACTATTATTTTACAGATAATGAAGTAGTGCTACACAGAGAGTTTATTCTTAAAGAACACTTATGCTTTTAGAATAATAAAGAATTTTCGGGAGTAATCTTGTTGAAAAGTTATAATGGTATATATTTAAAGATGTACTATTTCAATTTCTGTTGAAAACTAATTCTTAACTAAGGATTTTGTGTGTGTGATAATTTATGTAATAATCTGTTGATTATTTCTTATAATATTTATTATTATTTATTTATTTAGATAATTAACTATGATGATTACTTTGATTTTAGTATGGCGAAACTTGTTACGTTGTAAAAATACTATAAACTCTATTATCGATGTCCAACAACACAATTTTTTTTCTTTCTAATGTAGTAGCTCTTTGAGTCCATTTTCTGAAGCAATTTAGCATGAGATTTAAATATTTCATAGATTCCCATAAAATTAAATTTCTCATTTTCATATTTTTAAGTTCATACTTAGTTGAAATTCATTTGATATTCAAAAAAGTATGAAATATGAACATTTTTAATGGAACCAACCATTAAAAATAATATTTGCATGAAATAATATCACGCTTACAAGAGATTGAATTTAAGATAAGTTGAAAAATTTGCGTTTATCGTCTTCATTTTCTCTTGATACAAAAATAACATAAACATGAAAAAAGAAATAAAAATACTAAGTTTTTACTATATTATTTTTCTCTTATCAAATCATTTGAGGTCCAGAAAAATGTCAAAACTATAACCCTAAAACGGTCGTTTCGATTACAAATATATGAATACTTTTCAGAAAATATTTCGAATATTCCATAATGCTAGTCTTAAAAATCATTATAAGTATGGAAACACAAATTCATAATATGTAGAAAAATATTGTAAATATTAAAATCAGAAATAATAAATCAATAATTGTTGATCAAATAATACTTTAAAATCCTGAATAGGAAATTTAAAATGTCCTATAAATGACTGGTGAATGAATGATTTAAAATGTCCTGTTTGACAAACGTTATATAAATAGGTTTTTTTTTTAAAGTATAAAAAATTTGGTCTAAATCCCATTTATTCTATTGTTTCATTACTTGAATATTTTTTCATTATTTCGACGTTTCCTCATTTGCTTAATGTCACGTAGTCTAAACTTTTATCCAGTTAAATACTATCTATCCTTTTGAAGCTGTTCTTGTGATCAGTTTACAGACAGAATTGAACAATGAAGTTTAATGGAGAATGACTATAGTTGAGCTGAGACAGAAACTTGATACTTTGTTTTACAGTTCTTTGGGTTGCTAGATTAAAAGTGCAAATAACTTTTTTTTTGTTACCTCGTTTATAGATTATCACCGTGAAGAATTTTCTTGCTGCAGTTCTGTAATACAATAAAAACTCTTAATTTTTTTCGTTAAAATATATAAAAGAGGCTCACATTATATATAATTTTTAATCAAGCAACGTTAGTTCTTTATTTATTCCATGATATGCTTTTTTGTCGTTGAAAGCTTATGAAGTAAAATATTTTTTTTTTTACTTTTTCAGAACTCTTGAGATCCAGTTCTGTTTGAAATAAGTCAAGACTATTCCAGAAATGGTAAGAATTTTGCCTTTTACCTATATCTTAGATTTCGAAAAATTATTTTTACTTTATAACCAGAACTGGTAAATTAATTTTTCTTCGCTTCAAAGCCATCATGTGTAAAATCATATTTTGTGTTCATTTTTGAGCTTAAAAAAAATCTTAATTTACTTTTCTAAGCCATTTTAAGTGTTCTTAGTTATATCTTTATTTTTAATTAAAATTATATCCAATAGATAAATAGTTGGAAATCAATCTAAAGAGTAATTAAAATGCAAATTTATAATTTAATTATTTTCTGGAATTTAAAAAATAAAGAAATTAGCCAAATTTTATCGAAGCGAAACTTTATTTAAATCTCTAAACACTTTTCTAGATGATTTTATATTTGTGTAAATACATATAATTTCGAACAATATATTTTGGAATAAAAACAAAGTAGTGTGTTTATATCTTTTTTTTTCCATACTGGTATTTGCGATTGAAAATATACAAATATATTATACTGAAACAAAAGCATAAAAAAAACATTCATTACATGTCATAAAAATCTTTAAAAAAATTAATAAAACAAATTTGTTTTTAAACCATTTCCAAATTCTCACGAAGAAAAAAGTTTTTACTTCAAAATACAATCATATTTAGAAAATGTTTTTCTAAATTTTATTTTTTTTATTACATCAACCATTCACTTTTGGATTTCGTTATTTATAATGCATTATTATTGATAAGAAGGGTTTTTCTCATTACTGATCATTTTTCTAAATTCTGAGGTAAGCACATGTTATTTAATCTTCTGTCCAAAAAGTCTTAATTAAAACATATGAAACAAAAAAATAAATATTTCAAAGTACATGTTATATAAATACATGTAACTTATTTAATTTTATTCATGAGCTTTGCTGAAAAAACATAGGGATGACTTTGAACCATGATATTTTTCAAAGATAATGTTAAAACCATATGTAAATTCTTAATAGTGTAAACTATAACTAAAATAAATTACAAACATTAACAAATCTGAATAGTTATTTTTCATTAAAGTAGAGAATTGAGTATTACGTTTCCATTGTAATTTATTAATGTTGCAACATGAATAATAATATCTCATTATATAATTTAATGACCAACAGTTATTGACCAAATTTCTTACAATTTTGTTCTATATAATCTCCTCTCAAAATCTGGCACATCAATCTAAAGAAAATGTAGTCTATCTTATAAATAAATGGACTTTTTTTAAGGTTACTGTTCAAATAAAAATGCCAAAACATTAAAAATAATAAAAGATATGTATTATATTATGAGTATGAAAGTGAAATACTTAAAATTTTGCTCGCATTTTTTGAGTAAGGATATATGTGACTTAATAAAAAAAAAATTCTGCCTCAAAAGTATACGAACAACTATAAAAATGAAAATAAGAAGCTCAAAATCGAAAAAATTTCATATGTCCAACATTTTTCTTACGGCATAATTGCTGTAGAATATAATAGATGAATCAGCTTTTCGACATGAAGTTTATTGCAAAATACATTGTTGATGAAACCGACAAGCTGAGTTCTAATAAGCTGATAAAACCGACATTAGATATTTAAGGAGAAAAATAATGAAGTTTTCGGAAATTTATATACACATACAATGCAGCGTATCTGAGACACTTAATATACTGTCGCAACATGACACGTCGTCAATAAGAAAGAAACGGGAGAAAGGGGCTTCTAATCAAAAAATATCTGTCCATCAAATTGTCAATAGCCTAGCTATCCCAGTATCCAGATTTACGATTCATTATTGCTTACACGCAAGCAAATTTTATTTAATCGTAGTATGCAGTGAATACTGTTGTTCAAAGCGCATAGACAGGCGCGACTACTTTCAAAGCACACATTGAAGAAACACATGCATTGAAAAAATAAATGGGTAAGAGTTCTATTCAGCGATAAAAAATGAATTCTAATATGTTTGGTCCAGATGATTGAGCTTAATATTGGCGCAACCACCGTCTTTGACAATGCTCTATCTTTAGCTAGCAACAAGGAAGTGGTTCTGTCCTGGCGTGGAGCAGTAGCGTAGCGTGAAGGGGGAGGAGATGGGACCATGGCCCTTTGGCACAAATGTGAGGGGCGGCATGGAGTGTCCAAGCTGGCTAATCTTGTCTTCAGCATCAGACCATAGTCATCAAATGAGAAAACTATAATAATGTCATCTGGACTACATAAGTAATTATGAAAAATAATTCAAGAAAATTGGACAAGTGGAAGTGGTTCAAAATTGATTTGTAAAATTTCACCTAAACAAATATATTTGCATTCATGTGATGTTAAATAAAACTTTTTTTCAAATGTTTTATTCAAAATAAGAAAATAAATTTCACTTTTTGAATTTCGAAACGGACGCAGCCGGCGGCGATCCGTTGTTGCCACGCAACAAATGCAATTAGTGTGTCTGTTTTGATTTGAGAATTATAGTCCTCGAGATACTTATGGACGTGACGGTGAGCAGATGACATTTAATTTTTCAACTTTCTTTTTGTTATTTAGAAAATGAGTGCAGAGTTGATATTGTGTATTTAATACTATTATAAAGTTTTTCGTGCACCTAAATTTGTTAGTTATTGTAAAGTGGAAGTTTTTTGTTTTTGTTTTATACGATTCGTCGAATACATAGGAGTGCTTAGGTAAATGTTTGTTTTACTTATTTTTAAACTTTTCAATGGCTTTGCGGTTTTACTCCCGTGGAATCTTGTTTATTTTAACGTATCATAAACTATAACTTAGTTTTACGCGCTTGCAATTTATTCGTGATATTATTATTATTATTTTATTTCTATAAGTGAGGTGGCAAATTTAGGGCGCGCATAGAGAGGCAAAATTCCATGTTACGTCACTGGTGGGGAGCAAGTTCTGTTTCAACGCATAACTTATATATGAATCCTACAAGATCATCAGTGTTCAGAAGATTATCAGAATGTGCTTCAGACTCATGTTCTTCCATTTGGAACAGCACTAGGAGACGATGACTGGATATTCCAACAGGACAACGTTTCGATCTATAGCTCTACATCAACTAGAACTTCATTTATACAGAATCAAATTTCCATTACGGACTATCTAGCTATTGTCCCGGATCTTAACCCGAAGGAAAATCTGTAAGGGGGGTGAGATGAATATTAACTTGAGATGTATATGCCTAGGCCCCACCTCTGCCGGAGTTATAGAGCCAAACAGAACAGAGTTGATTCTTTTTAGTGCCTGATTTGCCGCAAACTTTATTGCAAAGCATATCTAATCTGGAATTCAAATTAATCAGTAATAAAGACTTAAAAGTTTAAACTATAAAATGGATAAAACTTGATTTATCCGTACATTTTTTTGGCCAGAGTAATTTTTGTTTTCATTTTTTTCTACGAAAACTTGTGAGCTTGAAATTAAATTATTACCGTAGTTTTTTTTTCCTATCTTGATTATTTTTTCTTTTGTTCATTAACTTTTAATTTACCCATTATTTTGAAAAAAGTCAATCGTCAATGTTTGTAGAAGTACACTATATTGATGCAAAGAAATGTTCTATTTTAATCATAAAGTTAAACGGATTCTATAATTAAAAATATTTTAATAATTAATATTGAATTACGTCATTAACATATATTTTGATGATGACCACTTCTTTATATTTTTAATTAAAACTACAAAAATAAAATATTGAATACTTCAAAGTAACTAATTTTCAAGTGAAAAACTATTATAAGTTTTATAAAATAATTATATGCGACTTACTATATTTTAAATAAAATTTTAATGTAACAAAAATTAAAAATATAACAATGAGAAATGAAACATCCTTTATAAGCTTAGCAAATAACTAATTTTAAAGAAATAAGTTTTTATTTCTAAGCTTTCTGCCGACCAGTTCAATTCAGCTCAAATCCAATCCGTTTTTCTTATAGTCAATTTCTATTTGTCTTATCAAAGTTTCCCACTGGGCCCTACTAAACTGAGATCTAAAAAGTTATCATTCACTAGAGATTTCTACTCACACGAGTAATCGACCCTTATTATTTCACAAAGCGTTACATTCATTGCAATGGAGCCTTAAAAGTCTGCCGTCTGGTTCTTATTACTCTAAAACTTTTCGAGTAAACACTATCATCTTTTATTTTTATTACTTTAAGAAACTTTTCATGAATTACTTTCTGTACTCGATGTAAGTATCATGGGAAAACTTTTAATTGCGTGTTTAAACACGTTATTGAGGAAATCAACCGATAAAATGTGTTACAATAAGTCATAACGATTTAGTGCAACACTACATTTATGTTTGAAATACTTCGCTTTTTAAATGAATTTCTCTTAAAGCTGTTGTTCAAATAACACTCAAGACAAAAAATTTAATATTTCAATTGATGTATTAATTCAATTTATATATGTACAAAAATTTAAAATAATACCAAAGATAAAAAATAAAATTAAATAAATTTTAACCAAACGTGAAATTCTTGATTCTTTCACGTGATCTTCCAAATGCTTAAAATAACTTTTAATATGCTTAGGGAAGAATACGAATAAATGGATTTGATACTGTAGTGAATTAAATATACTAATGTAATATATTGAAATAATATGCATTGCATATATAATATTTCCATCAATAAATATGCGTATGAATAATCTTTACATATGGCTAAATTTTTAATAGTCGATCATATTTTTGTAAAGATTTTTCCCAATAAAATTTATGTAAATTAAATTATATTTTTATCACCTTATAAATTCGCTTTATGTGTCAGAAAAGGAATTAAAATTAATAACATTTATTATATTACTGAACTAATGAATTATTTTTTAATCTTCATGAATCACCTTTACGTTTTATTACTGAATTTCTATTTAAGTGTAACAGAAAAATTTATTTAATTATAATCAGGCGAGATTTTCAGTATTCTTACAGTTAATAACAGTCTATTGCGATTTTATTTTCCTTTAAATGAAATATGTCTATTTCAGAAAATCAAAGATTTTTATAACATGCAGTTTAAACCAAAAAAAACTAATTTGAACCCTTTTGTAATTTTTGTAAGACATACGTTTTTACAAAATAAAAATATTAACTAAGGAATCTACAAATAATACAGCCATTCTTATTTCAAATTGAAATTGTGATGGCAGTGATAAAACATGATTGGATTGGATTTATTAATGTCGCACTAGAAGCAACATGAAGACTATTGGAGAAGGACCTTGCAACTGTGAACTTCGGTCAAGTGACGAGGACAGTACCTGAGCTGGTACCTTCCTCTCCTAACTTCAACATCACACTAACGGGAGGAATTTTTCCCCCTACAGATTCAACGTGCACTAGCTCCGGCTATAGGGCGGGCCTTTAGTGGCATCAGGGCTCGAATCCACGACTCGATGAAAATCGTCAGCCGTGAGTCTGCGACCATAGCCTCTAGGCTACCGTGGTTGTTGAAACAATGAAAAACAAGAATCTATTAATAATATCTGTCATCTTTAGATTTTTAAAAGAATTTTGGTATTCACGTTAGATTTTCATTTTCAAATTTAATATTTTGTAAAACACCTCTTTTTATGGGTAATATGATCAGGAAAGGCAAGAAGGTCCTTTTCCTATTTTTTTTCTCCATAAATCCATCTATATCATGTTTTACTTCACAAAAGCAAGAGAAAATTAAAGAAGAAAAACACGATTTTGTTATTTCTATGAACAGAACTTTATTTCTTTATAAAATAAATCATAGATTAATATGAAAATAAGCTAAATTTATATTCTCCTGACTCCGATTCCATTTCATCTTAAACATCTGTCTATTTGATAAAATGCTGAATACTCATATTATATATAACTATATATAAGATAAAGCAATGAATTTATCATTAAAAAACATAACAGTAAGAGAACAATTAATATCCAAAATCAACAAAAAAACACATTTAAAGAACTAAGCAAAAAAGACGAAATTGAATCAAATTTGAAACTAAAAGATGAATAAAAATTGAATCAAATTTGAAACCAATTTGAGCCAAAGAATAATTTGAATACCCAACAAAACAAAACATATTCAGACAGGACTGAATTCGTGGTGTTAAATCTAGATGGTACCACCTCCCCAATGCATCTTGTTGGGTAAATGGATTACCAAAATTCAGTGTGTATATGCCATATATCTCTCTATATACCATATATATATATATAAGGAAGAACAAAATAAGAATAATATAAAGTATAATAAACATGTGAAACAAAAAAAGCTGGTATGCAGAAATATTGCTTAAAATAGTGAAACAATCATGGTCGTATTACCTGCAGCTATTCATTAGGTTTCAAAATAGTGTGATTCATTAAGACCATACCAAAAAATTCATCCCATTTTATTGAAGAGAATTTTGAAATTTAACATGAATTGTTTTCAGAATCAGCATTTGTATAACATGCTTCGATTCCTTGACCCCTCTCAGATAAGGCAAACTTTCCAGATCAAAACAACAACATCTGCCTTGGGAAACAATGCAAACAATAATAACCTCATCTTCAAGAAATATTATTTAATGAATTCCACTCAATTCATTGCTACAGCTTCTTCTTAACTTCTTTTTCAAAGTATTAGAGCCATTTGTTGGTTAATTTGAAAATTGATACTGAAAATGCCAGTTGATTCTATTACCATCACCGGTCATATAACCCTTAAATAATAGAAAAGAAAAAAGACTAATTGAAATATATTTGTTTTCATTGGTTTGAGATACTGTAATTCTTGAAATAGTATTCAATCTAATCAATTTTCGTTCCTAAAGTGCTGCTTTGAGTTAAATCTACCCAAACACCTGACTATATTTTAATAAGTAATACAAACGCACTATGAACGTATGTTTATTACGAAGAAATTTTTATATATCATCTTTGAAAGAATATATATATATTAATAAATCATGTAGGTATATTCAATTTTTCTTACCAAAAATATATTATTAAACAATACCATCATAATATTTTCTGACATATACGAAAAACGAATGATGCTATTCTTATTTATTATTAAGTTATTCAGTCAGCATTTTTTACTATAATAAAATATTCAGAATGGTTTTCCGCATCAAAAAAGTTTCAAGATGCCTATTTTCGATCCAATCATCTTTTCAGAGCATCGATGTCAGAAAATAAGATGGAGTTTGCTCAATTTTTTTTTACGTATCACGTACCATTTCTAAGCGAGTTATATCTTTACAATAGTAAGGGACTCAAAAGATCCACAAAAGAGATCCGGTTGCTAAGAATTTGCCCCAATTTAAAACGTTTCGATTCACTGTAAATTGAAAGGCTTCAATTTTCTTTTTTATAGCCTTTCAGACTGACAATGGAAAAAGGGTATTTTTTGGTCAGGAACTTATATAATATGTAATTTGAGCCTAATAATATACCGAAGATTTACAAATACTATTACATAATGTTATGCAATATTTTCTTCCAGAAAAAAACATTTTTATTCGATATATTCTCTCATATATATTTTTCTCCTAATTTTATTTTATGTTTGCTGAGTACTTTTTATAGATAAAAAGATTTATTTCTCCTTACAACTTGTTCGGTTTAAATTAATTAATTTTTATAATCCCCAATGATCATTTGGAAATCTGTATACAGTTTCACAGAAAAACATGTGTAAAAGGCTCTCTGGGTTATCCGGCAGATATTGGACTAGAGCTCCACTGGACTACTGGAAAATCACTAATAATAACACAGTTAAACAGCAAAAGCTATGAATTATATAAAATTTAATACTATATGCGCAAACAAAGTGATAAACACACGAAATACTACAAAAAATGTACTGTTGGATATTGATGGTTTACCTTAGTCCATTGAAGTAGAAGACATAAAATAACATCCGTAACACACTAGTTTGCTAAGCCAAATGCCGGATTACCAGCAGGGCCGGGAAGAGGAAGTGCTAAATTATAGTACACCTTCTTACTGCATTATAATCTGTTATTTTAAAATAGGCGTGTCAAGGTCACTCATTTTCATTTCCCCTCCATGGTAGTGACTAATGTACCACCGCCATTGCATTTATTTTCAACACTTCATTTGAGGTCTGAATTCCTTTGAGTTTGGACATGCTTTGTGTTAAATGTAAAGTCTATTTCAAATATCTATAAATTACGTGTTTCGTTTCTTTTTTTTTTCCTTCAAAATGCTAATATTTTTAGAATGAAAGTATACAAATTATTGAGACAATTCCTTAAAAATATTAATATAATACTTGTGCGAAAACAAATTTATGTAATTTAAAAAGTGCCATTGAGTTGTTTATTTCCATTATATAAATATATCAGAAAATGAAATGTTTTTAACTACATGTTAATAATATTTATAAAATGTTACATAGATTTTAAACAAATATTTTAATAATGCAATATTTTAATAAACAAATATTTTAATAATGTCACTAGAACTAGTCAAATAAGAGGGCCTCAGAAGTTGTTGAGCAATTATAGTTTTAAAATCTAAAAATTCCATGCGCTTATCACCCGCATTTGATCTTCTGTCATTGAAATCCAAGCATTCACAACGCTGAGATCAAATAAATGAAAAATTGTTTTTCGACCGGCCATTTCTTTGTGTGTGTGTCTTAATGCTATAATAACTGATAATCCTGTCAATCATATCGATTCCACCCATGTTGATATTATATATTCTTTTGCTACTGCTGCTCTTGGCACTTCTTTGAATTTTTTCTCCCTTTCTGACAACGTTTATATTTATCTTGCGGTTCTACTCCAAGTTTGGATGAACATAGCAAAACAGCTTTTTTATCATACCATTTTACGATGCATATTTCATCATCCTGACGTATCAGTTTCATCATCCTGACGCATCATCATACTGACGTATCAGACGAACCTCTTTTCATTTTCGACATTTTTTTCTTTTGTATTACTATTAGAAGGTTAATAATTCTCACTTGAACTATATTCATCTAATATTTCAGTAGATAGTAAATTTTCATGCTCTTTACCACTATCTTTTTCTTCATCTTCTTCACGAACATCAATGTCTGACACATCACCATTCATTATTACTTCCAAAAAAATTTCTGCATATTTTTTGGCATCTAAATAACGTCCATTTTCAAGTAACTATAATAGAAATAAAACAATGAATTGTGCGACTATGTTGAAAACCCCAAATTCTTTTAAATTATTACTATAGTATTTTTATTAAGAATTTAAATTTTTCTTTTTTATTGACTTTTAAATTAAAATTTAAAACAAAAGTAAAGAGATATTTTGTTTCCATCCACACTTAGAAATTCTGATAATTAATTACTAAGGAAAATTTGTTTCTGAAAGCACACAGTTAATTCAGAAATTTTTATGTTAACAAAATCACATAGTATGTAAGCTGCCTTATTATAGAACATACTTAAATTGCTGAAATCGTATGAGTAAATAATTCTGTATTTAATTCGGACAATTTTGACTCAATCTCAATAAATTTTATTACAAAATAAGAAAAAAGAGGTAAAAAGAAGTGTATAAGTTTTTAGTTAATATAGGAAAGTTCATTAACTAAGTTAACCATTCAATTTTAATATTAGAGCATTCCATGACTTTCTGTTCATATATCTATCTATCTATCTATATATATATATATATATATATATATATATATATATAATTACCAAATGGCAAAAGCTAATGAGTAGGAATTATAGAATGGACATGGATGAAAACGAAGCTATTGTTTCAAAATAATTCGCGCAAAAACTGAAAAAAATGACTTTATTATATTGTTTCAATATTTAAAATTTAATATCAGTCGCTTTAATATCAAGATACTCTAGTGAAATACGAAAAAATTAACTAAAATAGTGTACTTACCTTCAATCGTTTTTCTTCTGTTTGTAGCCATTTTCAAATGATAATTCAACACACATCCTATCGCTTGTTTTAAAGTTTGATTGTATAGATAGCAGCACCCAATGGTCCAAAATAATGAATTGGGGAATTTTAGGACTTAAATATTTAATGATTTATTTAACGTGCAAAATACGAATGTTCATTATAATGGACACTGGGCCTCAGGAAGATATATTTTCCATATTCTTTTCAGCATCAAATAGTCAATAAATGGTTCGATATCGTGAATCGCCTTATTTTCTTCGCCTTTCGAAAGCATGATTTAAATAAATGCGTTTACTTTTCAAAATATTCTTCATTTTTGATTCACCGAATTAGACACAAAATTCACTGATTTTAACACAAATTTCACGGATTTTGACACTCGGCTATTTGGCTTCGGCACAACCATCGCTGAATTCAAAAGCTAGTTTACTAGTGTACTCAAATGTTTTGATTATAGGAGTGATTCTGACTACCCAAAGACAAGTAATATCATAGCAATAATTGCTGTCATTTTTCATTTTATTTCATCTAACAAAAAAAAAGCCAAATGATATGGATCCGAGGAGCGAAATGTTTTCTTGTTAAGTGATTTGTGTTTCGTGTTAAAAAGAAAAGTATGAAATTGCATATTATTCTGTCAGGACGACAATATTATTCCACGTAAACCGATTGTTTTCTGTTAAGCTTTTCTATGTTTCGCTCTATAATGTAAAAAAAAAAATACTTTTGCAATTAGTTTTTATTTCTTTCAATAAAACAAAATTGATTTTTCCTCATTTCAAAGACATTTAAACATATAATACTTTACTTTGATAAATAGTCAGATAGAACAAAGACATCAAAGTTCGGGATAAATAAAGAATGTAATAAAATTATCTTATTGTAAAACTAATCTATCTTCCTCTAGGACTGCTAATGTAATATGGAAAGCGTAAGAATATTTACATCACCCAAAGGAAAATTCTCTTCTGTTGTCGGGGGATTCCTAATCACATTAAAACTGAAAGTGATAGTTAATAAAATTTGACAAGTGGTTTGAGATGTTTTGAAGGAAATATATATATATATATATATATATATATCGAACATAAAACATATTTATAAAACAGAATGATAATGTGTTTTATTTAATGTTTAAAGTTCTTATTATATATATATTTTTTTCTTTAAATTCAGTTAAATGTCCCGTGTAAGAAACTGTAGTTTAGAACAAAGAAATATTACATAAATAGAATTAAAGAAAGGCTTCTCCTTTCAAAATAACTTTGTTACAGAAACATTTGTAACATAAATATGGGTTTATAAGAACAATAAATACAGTGTAAATGTATAATGTTTCAATAATAAAAGTGAAGCACGCGTATATTAAGCATTTGACACAAAAATTTAAGTTAAAAATGAATTAAATGCTATTTTCAATTTGAAAAAATAAAAATATTAAATAGTTACATCACTGTTAAAAGAATACCAAAATCTTTCTTCGCCTCTTCGGATTTAAACTCAAATTTAAGAAATCCTGGATATTTACAGAACTATTTGTTAATGTAATTCCAAAGAAATGAGCTTTGTTCATTATATTTTTCATATATATATATATACATACACATTTTAGTGGTTAGAATCAATTTTATTATTTGATTGCGCAAAAAAAGCGCATTCACCCCTAGATATTATCCCAGCAATAAATACTTTATTGTTTTCTTGTTGTTAAATATTTTAATTCCCATTTCATTTCTAAATTATTAATTACTAAACAAATATAAAATATGTGCATTTAAAAAAATCTAAAGTAATTATATAAGGCAAGTTGTTGAATTATTGTATTAAAAATCTAACACTGGAATTATCCTTCTAACAGAGATCTCCTTAACAGAGTTATTTATTTATGTCAAGGTTCGTCTATTAGAAGTAGTTTCTTGGGGTACATATTATTGAGTAATAATTCTTCATCACAATCTTTCTTCCAATAATTATATTATTTGGAAATATGTGGCATATTTCCTTCATAATTTATAACTTAACTGCATCTTAAAGTCTAATTAAATAGTCACTAAGTTCAAGATTCCAATTGAAGATACATAAAAGAAAGATAACGTAGTTTATTTAGAATATCTAAGATCACTTTTTCACTCGAATCCCTCTTAACTGAATTAATCCTAGTTTATATTCACATAATAGAATGTTTGTCCAAATCACTCATTCCTCACTCATCAAGCACTTCTCGATTATATCAGATTCAGCCCCAACATGAACGATTAATTATGATGCTTCCCCTCAACCTATGCATCTAATAATCTAATAACTTAGTGTGTGTGTGTGTGTGTGTGTGTTTGTGTGTTTTGTGTGTGTGTGTTTGTGTGTGTGTGCGTTATCTTTTCTATCTACCTTTTCCTTTTATTTAACTATATATCACTCTATTTCCAATTCAATTCACTACGTTTATTATTTCCATCTAATTTACCTAATCAATTTTCATTTTGGTTGGGAAAAAAATTGAAATTTTATGAAATTCGAATCATCAAAAAATGTCCCTGAGGTTTGAGAAGAGAAGATCGCGAAAAGCCCAACGTCATATATAAATTAATCTTTTGATACACCTCCGAGATAAAATTTCATGATTCAATATCGTGAAAAAAAATATAATCTTATTCATGAATATTATTACTATTGTTCATAATACATTATGAGAAATCTTAATAAAAATATACAAAAGAAAAAAAATTCCAAAGTGTTGTAATTTTACAAGAAAGAAGTATATGTAAACGATATTCAGAGCTTGATATTTATTAGTAATTATTGGAACATAATAGAAATTCAATCATTTTTACGTGTAAAATACAGAATAGAATAAATATATTTGAATTGTGAAATATGAAATACTACTCATTTGTAAAATCTTCATAAAACCCTTCTATTAAATAATTTAATATTCAAAGAAATAAATAACCATTGGAGAATGCAGCAATATTTTCAAGAATTGTATCATAATTAGATAAGAATGGAAAATACTTTCATCTGCTTGATAGTACTTCGACAAGTAATTGTGTTACCAGATACTAAATGTCAAGTGTAGTGCCGTCTCTAAATATACAATATTTATCGCCAACTAACACTTCTAGTACTCAAACGAATGACCGTAAACATGTCAAATACGTGTTCCTTTCAGACATTCAGACGACGATAACAATATGTTTAAACATGTGCGAGAAAATTTACTCCTTCACAGTAAACGAGAATATTATGTTTCAGTAGTTTTCAACAATTTGAGCTTTAGGCATCATCTGGAAATGTATACTATGTGACCTGTTATACAGACTGATGACCCCATGTTTATTTTATATTGTTAGTATTTTATAAAAATTACCATTTTATCACCATCCCTATTGCGCGAATTATATATATACCCCAGAACTTTAAGATGTGTAACAAAAATCGCCTTTGTGACTGCTTAGGTAGAACTTAGTTTCCTGTTTTCCTCACTATCTCTAAGTGCTTGAGACTTTTCAACAAGCACAGCAATTGTTATTGAAGGAATAAAGGGAATTCTATTATACTCTACATGAATCTACCTTTTAGTATATATTTGTTTAGTATATATAGAGTTTTTGGGTTTTTATTTAATAATCAATACTTTTGAAAATGCATATCAGTAGTGATAATAATTTTAAAAAACGTACTTATAACATTGTATTTATTCTGGGAAAAATTATAAGGCTCTTTGTCATATTTTTGGTGTATTGATCTCTTAAAATAATTTAAACTTGTTGGAATTTGTTTCATAAGGCGTTTTCAATTATAAAAAAGGGCAATGTCGAGCTAAGTCAGTCATCTCAGGTATGTGTTACATCGAAGTAGGCCTTGCTTCAATTGATCCATTGGTACAGTTTGTTTCAAATGTCCAATGTATTTTATTGTTTTGAATGTTTATTGCAATCGACCAATATATAAATGAATTCCATTTATATGATATATACACGCTGTAACATAAAAATCGATGTACCAAGAAGTAATCTGGACAGAACGAAAATCGGTAAGCCCATGTAATAAAAACGAAATGTTAAAAGTATGAGAGGGATTTAATATTTATTCAGGAAATACAACTACAAAGACAAGAAATCAATATTGATGAACCCTCTGTTGGCCCTGACGGAAGCTGTTATCCGGCAAGCTCGTATAGTTGGTGTATGTCCTGTTGTGGGATTGCGTGGCATATTCGTAAGGACATCGAAGACTCTTATTAATTAGAGTCCAAATGTGTTCTATTGGGAAGAGTTCTGACGATCTCGAAGGTCAGGGAAATGTTGGAGAAGCACGAAGATTAGTAGTAGAAAAGAGAGTCTTGTGAGGCCGGGCATTAACCTATTGACATATAACCCCTCCCCCCTTTTCGGTGAAAGGAAGGGCATCTAGAATCTCGTCGATGCATTGCCGTGCTGTAAGTTCATCCAAGGTGACAACCAAAGGAATCCGGTTAACAAAGGAAATGAAATCTCATACTATAACTCTTTGTAGTCTTGTTGCGTGGAGGACGAGAGTCAGGTGAGTATCCCGCAACAATGCTAGAGTTCTCCAGGAAAATCTTCGTTGGTATCTGGTTTCAGTTCAGAGCAAGACTCTTGATTGAAAACTATTCTATTCCAATATGTGAGATTCCAGATCGAATGCACTCGATACCACTGCTAACGCGTCTGACGTGTATCATGGTGAAGTGCAGCCAGCGCAATAGCCTCTGTGATATCAGCCGAATCGCCTATTGATGGTCACTGCATTCACTGATGTCCTGGTTTCACGCCGGATAGTTGATATGGATGCATCAGAGGCTGTGATAGTTCATCGGATGATTCCTCTATCAACACGTTCTGTTGTTGCTATCGATAGACTGCTATCTTAATAATACTCTGTTCGGCCATGGTTCGCCCATTCTTACCAGCGGCGTCGAATGGTAACATAGCTGCGATAATGCGATTTAACCAGTTTGCATCCTTTAATCGAATTATGCATCTTCTCTCACAAATAGTTTTATATACTCATTTCATTGCGAATCCGTCTGCAAGGCATTGGTATAGTCTACTTGGTTCGAGGGAACCACATTCACAGGAAGTTACGCTGTTGCATCAGAATGTTTTATACCCCATCCATTGCAATGCTCGGCAACTCCAGGTAGTCAGTCATTGGCCGTCAAAAGTTAATTATTTGCTTACTCTATCGTAAGGGCTAAGTAAACCCAATTTCGTCCCACTCAGAAAACTCCTTTTTGGTACTTCACTTTTTCTAATATTATCGAATGTATGTTTTCTTATATTATCGAATGTAAAGAAATTCATACATAGATATTTATAGATCAAAATTTCTTCTACACATTGTTGTTTGCAATTATCGAACAAAGAATTACCCAATTGAATTTTTGAAATTGCCTAAAGAAGAATTATCTCAAAATTACCTCGAAGAATTATCGAGGGAAATTTTTAGAGTTTTCTTGTGAACCTCTAATTAGCAGAAACACCTAATTATTATGTGTATTAGATGTTATGAACAAATATTCGAGACAGATGTTACTGGTACATCAAAATGTTCAATTTTTATAAGAAAACCTTCGAAAAATAAGTTAAACAAATGTTCCATCCGTAAAATTTTCTCATTTCAGGATCCTTACCTTGCTTAATTTCATATGAAGTAATTTTACTATTAAGATTCCACTCATATTTGTCTGAATCAAAAAAGAGAAATTCGCGTTGTTTCTAAATATTTGAGATTAATATTAATAAAACAGCTGTGACAATCAAGTATGATACGTTATGAAAATAATAAATTGGAACACAAAAGCTTGCTTTTATTATAAGACAGTTTAAATGTAGGTTAATTCTTTAATTTTACTCATTTTCAAAGAAAAGTGACAACAACCACTGTTATGAATTTGTTCAGAATAATAATCACAGCAACAAATTTGAATTACGTGTTACATTAGAGTAAAAATATATTTTACATGCAGAGAGAGATAGAATGTTGTAATTTTTCTTTCGTTTGCTTGTTTAGTTTGACAGGGTTCCGTTGTACTTCCTTTTTATTTTTCGTTGCCGACTTGAGAAAGAACGCTTTTATTGATTAAACGTCAACGCAGTTAGTGGGTAATTATAAAGCGGAAATTGGGGTAGGCGACGAACATTCTGTATAAACTAGATTTCTAGTCTCTCTATGATATTTTTTTTTTCCTTCCATCAAATCTATTCGTACGCCAACGAGTTTTTAGGAATGTTTTTTGGTCCTTCTAAACGTAAACACATACACACACACCAGAAATCTTGAAAAGGAAAGTTTTTGCAAAACTTTTAATTCTGGGCAAATATCCAGACAATCTAAGAAAAAAAAACAGTAGCGTAATGATCTGTTTATTGAGTTACCCATTTTGTAACTATGATTTATCATTTAATTCTGAGCAGAGTTCACTCTTGAAATGTACACGGCTCGTTTGCCTTTTTCTTTTTTTTTTCCAGAAAGAAGAGTAAACAATTCACTTTAAAAGGAAGTGTTTTGATGCTTGCTCAGGATTTATTCTCCTTTTTCATTTTCTGATGAAACATGAATAAAACATAAACCGAAGAATTTGAGTACTTTTCGTCATTATTACAGCAACTTTTCTCATAACTTCGTTTTTTGATGATGTTTTTACAATTTTAAGATAAATGGAAAAACTGCAGTGAAACCAAATATAAAATATCGTTATTGCTTCATTTTAATCTATTTTTCAGATTGAGGCGAAAGATAAGTTATGTATGAGTGAAGACTCATACAGAGTTTTCAAAGCTTGTAGCATAACTCTAAATTTATGCAAGCAAAACCTCTTATAAATTGTAATCGGAATAGGTAAGGAATATTCTATTCTAACAGTTTTCTCAATTAAAAGTATTGTCTTCAATCCATTTAAATGCATGATGTTTCCAAAACTTTCCGAAAAGATTTTTCATTCTATAAGGCTAAACAGCAAAATTTTATTTTACTACTTCACTTTTTTATGCTTATTTTCCCTCGCCTTTGTAATGCTCTACATTAACAATGATTAATGTTCTAGCAATATAAATTATTTCAATGCAAGGTTTTGAGTCAAGCTTTATGCTTTCATTTTCTTTTTTTTTAAAAAAAAAGAATAGTTTTCTAATTTAATTTCAAATATAAAAATTAATGCGAAATAATATATTGTGAGCACTGACATTTTATTACTAAGTAGAACAATAATAATTTTTAAATTAATAGTTCTAACTATAAAAGCTGCTTTCGTTGAATAATGCTATGTGGGAGCCAAAACATTCATTTCTACTTCATTGATAAAAAGCTACAAATCTTCCACAAAGAAAATAGTGTGCATCTGTATCACTGCCAAACCAACATATTTTCCCAAATATGAATATCAAGCAGCACATCTAAAACTGAGTTCTAAAATAGTGATATTCAGATTTAAATTCCTGGCAGCATGTTCTGAATTGATCAAGTAATGTGATGTTTACGTTTCTATCCTCAGGTTGCAACTAACGTTTTAATAGAACTCGAGATGAAATCTTTGATTCTCTGAAGAATTCTAGCTTATGCAAACATTACAGGTGACGAATGCAAATATAACGCATAGTCTAGAATATTAACATATTTTGGTTTTCAGATTTCTTGTTTACCCCATCAACAAAAAGAATCCGTTCCGCCGATCGGCAATCAATGTATATATGTAATATCCAGACTTCAAAGCTAGAAATTTTTTTTTATGTTGCGGGGGGGGGGGGTCATTATTGGAATTAACTCAGACTGTGTCGTTATTTGCTTAATAGAGTTCTGCGAATTTCTGGAATTGGGAATTGCGAACATTCATTTTATCTGTGAGTAAATACCAATTACAAACACTTCCAAGGTTAGTGAAGACTTTTTTTTTCAGGTTTAATTCAATTTACTTGATGGGATCTGTAAATACTTCAGCTTTCTTGCTTAACTTTGTTAATAGTATGCAGCATAAAATACACGCATGTAAAATAAATACAAAGAATATGAGATAAAAATAAGATATGAAGCATTCACATACACACATATATAAATTACAAACAAAAATGGAAGTATACGTTAATGCATTATGCAATATATAGAGAATGTAAATCTAAATATATAATTAAGTAGTTATAATAAATGTTGAAAGAACAGAAATGTATTAACTTAAAAGAAAACATTAATTATTTATTCTTAAAAGGTTCAACTTAAAAATATACAAAATAGTAACTAGATTGATTTACATATTGCTTCACTTAAGGACAATTACATGTGTGTGTTGGTTTTGTGTGTGTGTGTGTGTGTGTGTGTAAAATATGGATACACATCAAATTCAGCCTAAGACTCAATTGCGGAATTTAGCTGGTTTTGTGGTGCCAAATCTTTCTCTTTTGCATTTGCTAGGGAGTCAATCAGTGGATTTCGGTATAAAACCTCAAATAATGTTGACAAATTTATTTCAATAATGAATGAATAGGAGATAATTAAGCGACTGAGTGTTTGTGTGTGTGGATATTACTCATCTGATGACTTAGAAATGATGAGAACTCTGGTATTGAAACATATTGTAAATGAAAGTGGTTCAAAAAGAAGTATTTGCCTTTGAAGACAAATGGTATTGTTAAGACAAGCTGGTGTTACCATAGTGTACTGTAATCTATTAAACGGTTGCAGAGTAAATGCAGTATTGATTCATAAGTTACTTTTGATCTGGCAGCCATTTGCTACCAAATCAAAATTTGATTTATGCCGCGACGAGTTGTGGTCGTCATTATTTTATATCTAGGGAGCACCATTGATAAGACCTGAATTCATCATTATGCATCAATAGTCAAACTACACTCAAACCGATGAGTTGCTTTCTGTAGATTTTCTAGCTTGATTCGTGTTGCTAAATATACGCTTAATTCAAAGACATAATTTATTATATTTATAGAATTCTCATTTTTATCCGAAAAAAATTTCGGTATTTTTCGAGTCACAAAAGGTTTCCACCATTTTTTTTTTCCTAAATTGTTAAATTGGTTTTAAATTATTAAAAATTTAAAATAAAAATTTCATCTTACGTCTACTTATATTTTTGCATAAAATAAATAATGTAACACATTGGAATTTTAACTGAATCACCTATAGCGGGAAGAAAAATTTAATTTCACAATGTATTTTTTCAAAATTCTATTATTATTTTTGGTTGTTAAACTTTTTCATGAATTACTGAAATAACTGAAGGGGTAAAAAAGGGTTATTTTGATACACAATAAGAAAAAATTTTATTTTGTGGTCTTCAAAAAAATTTAATTTGATCTAAAAAACTCATTTCGGGAAAAATTAATGCAAATATAAACGCGGAGTCATTGAAAGGTATACAGTTTTAATTTCAAAAACCGACTTTTTCTAAGTGTCTGAACAAAAGTCACATAGTAAGTATTTATGTGCTTAATTTCTTGTACATATAAAATGGATTTAGAATTGGCGTTTCTTCTGTATTACAAAAGAAAAACTTGACTATCTTATTTCTCTAAATGAAATCAAAAAATAAATAAATGAAAAAATAATATTTAAAAAAAATAACGAAAAAAATAATTTTCAAAGAAAAGAAAGGAAAGGAAAAACCGAGTGGTCTATAAGAGTTTCAAAAACCAACTAAGAATTTAGTTCTGCATTTTGTTTGTATATTTTAGCATAAGATAAACAAAGGAAACATAGAAATTTGAACTGAATCACTAATAGAAAAGAAAAGATTTGAACTTTGCAGTGTAATTTTCTATTAACAAAGTGTTATATTTATTTCTTTGATTCTTAACTTTTTTTCATAAATTACTGAAATAATTAGAGTCAAACGTGATTATTTTATTACACAATAAGATTTTTTTTTTTTTAAGATTAGGGATTTCAAGAGAAAATTTATTCGTAAAAATTATTTTGACTTCAAAATTATTCATTTCGAAAAAAATAAATACAATTACAAACGAAGAATCATTGAAAGTATAAAGTTATAAACACAAAAAAAAAACTAAATATCTGAATAAATGTCACATTTTAATAGCTTATATTACTATTGATAATTATGTAACAATTTTCAATCACTTTTTTCCCCTTAAATTTCCTATTTTAGTGTTATGTATTCTCTTAAAATTAATTATTTTTGATTTTTAATTTTCTTGACTTTTGTACATTTTTAAAGTAATCAAATTCAAAAATCCACGTACATTTGTGTTGTTTTCCCTTAAATCTCAAAAAGATAAACTTGTTCAACTTATTTCTTTACATGAAAGGCAAAAAAAAAAGTTATAAAAGAAACAAAGAAAGAGAAAAAGAATGAGTGGTCTATGAGAGTTTCTAAAACCAACTGGGAATTTAGTTATACATTTTGGTGGATTACTAGCAACGGTAGAAAACTGTATTGTATTGACTTACTGTGAAAGGTATTTAGGATAAATCACATTCCGAATGAAAAAACAATCCAAAATCTCCGTCTACGCTGACGTACAAAAAGAGGCTTATTTTGAAGGAGAAAAATATACATCTTTTAACGCGTTGACATAATAAATAAAACTACCTAATCTATAAGTGTCAAAATACACAAAAAATTGATATCTTTTGTGAAGAAAAGGTAATCCTGTGGTTTACTTGGGCTGTTAATGCTCGAAAACTATTTTTACTTTTCTACATAAAAGGAATCTTAAGTATACTTATGTGCATTGGATGTAAAAAATGTTTGATGTTTTATTTGTGAATGTTTCTCGAACTATACAAAAAAGAATATATGTCGATAAGCTGTTCGTGAAATGAAATTGCTTCTTTTATACCAGTGCAAAATATTTGCAAGTGTCTGTGAATTAAATAACTTTCATTTTCTGGAAGATATATGCTAGAACATTCTTTACTTTCACATGATTTTATTTATATGTGCTAGTGTTACTTTATTAATGAGTTTTCTTCCACTCATATTGTAACATAGTAATTGTCCAGGACAAAACTTTAAAAGCTTTTTATTATATTTTAAAGCTCTCAATTGACCTGAAATTTTCTATACACTATTGTTTTGGATCACAATATGAAAATTTAATTATAATTAATAAAAATTAATTGATTAAAACTATTTATTTAATTTAAACTTTACTCATAATTTCAATTGTTTACAATGTCAAACAGTTGATTATTGAAACCAGCAAATTAAATTATCCCCTCTTAAAATTTTAAGATATAAAAAAATTATGCTACGCAAAGTGTGAAGTTTGAAAGGAAACCCATGTTTAAAAACTCGTTTCTTACCGATGTTATTATTTTCTGATTATTTTAATGCTATTTCTTAATTTTCTTAAAACAATTCTCAAACAAAATTTTGATTGTTCTCATGTGGATCATTTTACTATTAATTTTTAATTATCAGTGAAAGTATGAAATGCTGATATAATACAGTCTTGATATTCTTAATCCACAATTTTTTGAACATATTTACAATATTAAAAATTCCTCGTAATTGACATATTCAATTAATTTTTCATGTATTCAATTTTTTTTAAAAAAAAGTTTTATGTATGGTACAATATTCTATTATCATAAGATGTCAATAATTAATGTTTTGAACTTTTTTTTTTATTTCTGAAAACTTTTCCGGTGTTTAAAAGATGTTAATTTTCCATATAATAATTAGCCGATAATCAATTATTTAAACCTATATATTAAGTGATTCAACTTACATTAATTATTGTATTTTTTTATTTTCTTTAAATATGTGCATCTCTTGAACATATAACTTGAAAGTATGAAAACATTTTTTGAATCACCTGACCTGAAAAAAAACTATCATTATCACCTTTTTGACGAAAAATGACAAAAGTATTAGAAAAACTATCTAAAACATTTGCTAAAAAATTCTATAGTTAATTTTCATGGTTTTTTTTTTTTTTTTTTTTTTTTAGCTTTTGTTTTCAAATGTGTCCTTGTAGTTTTTGAAATAATCTATAGATTTCGACATATGAAGATAAGATGAAAAATTAGGTATATGAAATAAAAAATTTCGAAGATGTAAAGTATTTTAGAGTTACTGAATTTTTAATCAAGTTCAGCCGCTTTGAGTTGAATCTTTACTGTTTTTGTGATTTGTTAAATATTATGTCTGGGCCCATTTGATTGAAATAAATAATGAAATAAAATGTAAATAATATGGAAAAAACTTATTTGATCAGCGAAATAAATACAAATATAGCTTTTGTGTGGTGATTATTTAATGTATTACATGAGAGGTATCATAAAGTCTTAATTATTACTAAGAAATAACTAAAAAATGCAGATAAAATTTATTCCATACATCAATTGTAAATTACCGCTATTCATATTGATTTGTTTGATTTCAAGATTTAATTATCACTAAAAATAATCCAGATTGAAATTATTTTTATTTATTATTCTTAAAACTTCCTCACATATTCACCATCCAAAATTATACTTTCCCCCAGCTCTTCTTGTCCTTTTTTTTTCTTGAACTCAACAGATTTAACTCTACATTCTCCATACTGAAGATTACTTCTATCTGTAGCTTCCTGAAAGCAAACAAATCAACATTAATAGCTGTTATTTACAATATTATGTACATAAAGATGAACTAATATATAGAAAAAATGTGTGTATGTGTGTGAATTTTTTTTCACGGCAGATTACTTGAACTACACAAGTACGTATATGTTTGCAAGGCGAACCTTTCGTGAATGGTTCGGTCTCAAATATATATGAATTTTTAAGCATTATACGAACTGGTTGCAAACCGCTCACCGCTATCATTTGCCGGATTTTCGATGAGTACGTAGGGAGCTCACAGATCCGATTCAGACGGTTCTTCTTTCTGCTCATGAACCTCTGAGCACTCACAGTGGCTGATAAATGATTGTTAAGTGGTTCATCTTTGGTTTTTCTCTATGGATCACTGGAATTTCGCCATGAAAATAATTTCATCGAACAGTGCGAGAATGACTCTCAAATATATGCTCCTTTTAATAGCACAAATAGAAACAAAAAATACTGATTTTTTTTTTTTTTTTAATTTTAAGAGTGTTTTGGGATATAATTGTATGATATTTAATTTCAGTTTTATTCTTCTTTTCTCTGTCTGAGAGCGCTCATCTTTATCTTTACATCAGTATTTCCTATCTACTTATCTGTGTGGACCGGCGCTGGTTAGTGGAACATTGTAGATGGTATATGAAAAATTTTTAAATTTTAAAGTGTTTTATAAGTTTTAAACCTCTCACTTACTTTTCACAGATATAATGCTAAATACATAAACAACATATATGCATCAAAATAGAACGGGTTAAATATACATCTTAATTTGAAATAGTTAAATATTTTACATGTTTTCGATTCAATAGTTCCTTCAATGAATCACACTGCGGCGCTGCTATCACTTTCAAAGGAGTTCGGGCGCTGTCCATGACAATTATATAAGCAAAGTTATCAGGCCCCAAAAGATTAAATGAATCCGAGTACCCAGCCATCTCTTTCTCTTCTGTTTATACGACTTGAACTGTGCCAATGGGGCATGATAAGAAAACTTATTTTGTCATGTAAAATGTCATGTCTATTTTTTTTTTTTTTGTAGTTTTGTGTTCAGCAAATGTTTGTGGTGATTAAATTTGAAAATCATCGGAATGGATAAAAAAAATAATCAAACATCAAAATATTTTAACATTTTTAATATAGCTACAGACAAGGGTAATATTTCTAAGAAAGGTACCAATGACTCTGAAAGTATGCCAAGTACTAGTGTTATTAGTTTCAGAGAAACAAAGGGAAAAATATTTAGGGGCATTTGCTGGAAACTTTAATTGCTATTTCCCAAAAACTGAAGATCCATATGAGGGCAACTGCTGTGCCGATAATCATTTTTTGGAAGATGTAAATTCATGCGCACTTGATGTTCGTGACAAGGAGAAAACAGATCGCATTGTCTTCTGAAGTTACTTTTGTGTTCAGGCATAAAATGCAATCATTGTCTCAAAATTCTAGATTCTTTCGAAAGAGTATCCATCTCTCTGTCATAAAACTGTCAAATTGTTGGTCGTTTTTTTTTTATTTCCTATTTAAGTGAAAATATTTTTCATCTATACCAGTAATAAAAACCAACCAAACAAATCTATTGGAAATTAATACAATTCTTCGTCTCACAGGAAAAAATTTGCATAGCCAAGTACATCAAATTTATTTAAAAATTAACAGCAACAAATCTCGCACTAATTGAAAGTTATATTTATAGGATTTTACATTTAATAACTAAAATACATATTTACATATTATTAAAAGCCACAATGATGCTTCTCTGCTACGTTACTCTGTCGAATGCTGAGAAAAACTAAAATAATTAATTCAGAACTTTGCAACAAAGTTAACCATTTCGGGGCTTAGCGATAAACTTATCGACTTTGATGACAAAATAAAAGATTTTTTAGAAATATTTGAATGTTCTCGAAATCTTTATTAGGAGAAAAGAAATGGAGTTTTACTAAATTTTCCCTGTAGCGTCATGCCAGGCCGAAAAGGCTATAAATACGTGGAAATGCAATGTCTAAGTAAATATACCGAGTAGTCATCTGAATCTACCTAGACCTGCCTTTGAATAGCAAAGTTATTCTTTGGAGGTTTATGTACCATGTGAACAAGTAAGCTGGTAAGCGAAACGATTCCCATCAGTAAATAGAATGTGACTCCATGGGGATATGTCCAGTCTTCGAATTCTAGACACCATTGTAATAGGTGCCACTGATGAACTACTGTTAATGGTAAGCTTCGTTCAGGACGACGGGCGAATAGGCCGCCTTATGCAGGGTCTGCCAGTAGTAAACCTCGATACCTATCGTCCGGTTTCCATAGTCACAGTTGCTGAACAATGTTACCCGAAGTCTGGTTACGGTTATTTTTGTCCGGTATTCCGGTCATCCCTTGCCGCTGTTTTCCTCGACTGATTGTCGCAAACCTTTCTTACAGCTGTACCTGTTTTTTGGAAGGCTATCCAAGCTCTTGAAACTACACTTTTATCAATGCCAAACTCTTGTGGAACACTCGCTAAACTATGCACCTCTTCAAGTTTGCCGATCATTCTGTTACTTGTAAAGCATCCTGATCGTTTATAGTATCCATTACGGTTCCACTTTCACTGGTTGGAAATGTCTGAAATTATGCACCCGTCCTCCTTCTTTTTAAGTTGCTTGACACTGGGCGAGCGCATTCCACGTGCTTGCGTGCCGTGATGTACCCTCTAATGTCATAGTGCTGATATTTTCATTTGCATCACCTTTCTTCTGAGCTTCGTTCGGTCGCTATTCTAAGTTCATACATGGACTGTTGTGAACCTTCTTTAGACTTATGGAGACAAATTTTATCCCTTTATATAATTTTAAAACTTTTTCATCACCAAAATTCTTAAGTTTTTCAAATAAATGTCCGTTTTTAGATAGGCTATATCAAGCCAAAAAACTATATTTGCATGAAAGAATGCGAGGGATTCTCCCCTTGGTGTGAGTTTTGATTACAAAAATTCTTTAAAAAGTTTTAAAAAATCTGACACAGCACAAAATATTTAAGCAGAGCTTTTTAATGACTTTGTAGAGCGATGCCCTGATTTTACCCATATCTGCAATGACGATTCTACGTCATCGTAAGCTGTTGAAGTCTCTTTTTCATACATAATTTATTTCGTAATTTTCTACTTTATCCCTCATGTTTTGTTTTTACTGCTAAAATTTCTGCCATTCATTAGGCGTTAAACAATTTATCAAGTCTACATGACGAAATTTTTATTTTATTTACCGACTGCATGAGTATATCGCAATTTTTAACCCTTAAATGCCTATTGTTGCCAATTGTCTACATACATTTTCACTTAATTTGTTCAAAAACTTTAGTATGTCCGTTTCCGAACGCATGTTGATAACCATAGACAAATGTGAAAGAAAAAAAGTTGGCATTACTTTTGGTGGGTAAGTTGTAGCATTTTTTGACATTTGAATGTGGTGGGTGGCGAAGTTCAGTGTGTTACATGAAGAGATAATTTCTATTGCAAGTGATTATTAAAAAATTACTTCTCATCTGTTGTCAGGTAAGCTGTCAATGTCTGATGTTGTATTTGAAAATTATATTAGATACAAGCTAGATTTTTTGGGAAATACTGTATGTAGCCAAATGTCTGCATACAAGTTTTTTCAAAATAAATGTACCATATTATTACCTGGGTTTTTATTTATTTTTTACGTAACCTATGATTATTTTCCTATAATACACGATTTTATTTAATTCAAAACAAATAATCATGCATTTAAGAGTTAAATCTCCCATATCATTCACCTCGTCTATTGCTCATTGAAGCAATAAAAATAATTAATAACCTTAAGTATCAAAACTACCAGTTCCATTTTTTGTTTAGTACTTTCATATTTGGGTATCAGATGTAACAGCTCAGTCATCAGAGCAGCTAAATCTGCACCTGCTGCATTATCTCTTACTATTCCATTCAGTGATATCATTGAATCAGCAATTTATGACCCCCTGGCATGATCAGTCGTATCTCAAGATATTTAACAAACTGAATCATGTGAAACCCATCATTTCTTTCATAATCATTTCATATTAAAGTTAGAACGTTATTTTAACATTTTTATGTATCAGACACACGAGACTTACTCATACTAACTTTTTTCTTGGGAAAAATATCCGTTGTGTAAACATTGCGTTTGTCCCCTGACTTTGACACAGAACTTGACAGAATACTCTGCTTTTAACTCTGTTCTCTTTAAACATTTTAAAACCTGCACATTATCATTAATAGACTAGGTAGGGAAAATCCCTTAGCTAAATATTTTGAATTTCTTACATGAGATTGATTCTTCATGCATATAATTTTATTAAACTTCATTTTATTCTTTTTCCAGAGGATGATTTTTAATTATTTTATCTGGAAAGATGGTAATATTTTCACTTTGAATTCGGCACTATATATCCAAGAAGGTGTAGTGCCACAATGGAATTAATCTCACCATATAATTTACAGAGATAGTCAACTTAAAAATATCTGTCAATCATTAAATATTATTCGATACTTCTCAGTATTATACAGGAAAATTAGGCAAAACCCCTAGGGTCTTTGTAGTAGTTTCATGCATCATTGGAAAAAAACACTATCTCGGTTCAGGTCATTAAGCTCACTTTTATTATTTTAAAATAATAAGATTGAAATAAAAAAAAATTGGGATGAAATATATATTAAATATGAAGGATTCTATTATTTTAAATAAGTAAAGTTGATCATTTCAACCAAATATCAGATTTTCAAACTGTATACGATTAATTACCATTTTGCTTCATTATTGATCAACAATACATAACAGTACAACACATAACATTTTAAAATACAATACATACCATTTTACATGGAGGTTTTATATGTATTATATTCTAATAAGCAACTTTGTAGAATTTTCGAGACATTAACATATTAGTTGACGGGTCAGTCTCTGCCATCAAATACTTAATGTAACGCGAACTGAATTTAGAATTAACATTTCAATAAATTTTCAACGAAATCCCTTAATTAGGACATACTTCTAACTATTCCCACAAGTTTCCTTATTCTATGTCTGAATCTCCGGATTACAACCGACTAGTATTCCTAGATAGATTCATTAGTAATAATCGCTCTCATTATCTCAAATATCTCTTAGCATATCATTAGTGAAAACATTTAAACATCTCCTTTCTAAATTAGTGCAAAATTCATTAATTCTTCCTCTAACATAAAAAAACTTCTTAACTTACTAAGTTAGAGGTTGTTAACGTTTATGCTTTATGCGCTATTATAACTACCTATTTAATTTCAAAATTCTGTAGTTCAACTAATTACTAGTTGTCCTAGTTGATTCCTTATATATATATATATCGCATACTGACTAATTTTATATCTTTTGTATTTTTTAATAATACAAAAGTCGTCTCTTTGCAGAAATCCCCATTATGAAAATAAATATTTACTGCTTTTATGCATTATCTTTACAAATGGCTGAAGAGGTAGTCCAATTGATTATCCTAATTAAGTTACCATTTTCTTCACTCTGCTAGTTAGATTTAAAATATTAAAAGCGCTTTTCATGTAGAATATGCGTACATTTTAAGAAAGAAAATAAATTTGTTTATTACAATGTCTAGTTATGACTTATTTTACTATATTAATCAGCGGCTTGCTTTTTTGTATTTATATTTGTAATCTGAACTTAAAGCGTATATAAGACAGAATTACTATTTTTTCTGATTTAAAACGGTTAGAAAGTGCTTTCTAATGAAAAAAAAAATGCTTTCATTTTTTTTTTTTTTCTATATAGAATTTGAGGCGGGGTAATAAATAACACTACGACGCTACTACAAAAGAAGTACGCATGCGCCAAACGCCAACGACCTTCAGCCTTTTAACATGAAGCCTTCCTTTTCGAATGCAATGCCTCTCGTTTCTGTAAACTTATCCATATACCCGTAAGCCTCGTTTGCATTAGAGTTTTTTTTTTATTTGTTTGTTTGTATTGTTTTATTTTTGTTTCGCTGCAATAATGATAAGTGAGTAACGAATTATTGTGAAATTTCACATGAAACTTGAGAAAAATGCTACTGAAACATATAATTTATTGAAAAAGTGTAAGACAATGAATGTTTATCAAGTATGTTACATGTGTTTTTGAGTATTTTAAGCATTTTCAAGACGGTCGAGAAGACGTTGGAAATAATTCAAGCCTTGTTCGCTCTTCCAGTCAAATCGGATGACAATACCAAAAAAACCGGTAATCTGGTTCGATCTGACCGTCGGTTAATTATTTGTTCGATTGTTGATACAGTAGGAATTGACAAATAATTCATGCGGCAAATTTTACATAACAATTTTAACATGCAAAAAGTGTTTGCCAAAATGATGCCTAAAGTTCTCACGTTTGAACAATAAGCTCCCAAAAACGTTTGTACTGATACTTTCAATGTCATTGAACTGACCCAAACTTATTGGAGAGTATAATAACGTGTGACGAATCGTGATTTTTTACTTATGATTCTGAAATTAAGCGCCAATCGAGCCCTAGAAGAGCCCATCTTCTCTGAGAGCCAAAATAGCTCGATCGAGCAAATCAAAATTCAAAGCGGTGATGATTGTTTTCTTTCCAATAATCATGGAGTTGTGTACCATCACTGGGTTCCTGACGGTCAAACAATGAATCAACATTACTACCCTTCCCGCTGTTGCTGAACTCCGTTAAAGAATAAGGGGGAAATGACCCGAATTGTGGAAGGACAAGTCATTACGCATTGTCTGTCAAGAGGTTTCTTGCCAAGTACAACATTCCAGTGTTAGACCATCCGCCTTATTCGCCGGATCTTGAGCCATGCGACTTTTATCTGTTTCCCAATGTGAAATCTGCATTAAAAGGAACAATATTTGATACCGTTGAAGCTGTGAAAGAGAAAGCGTCCTAAGGGAGCTGACAGATGAAGGCTTCCAGCACTGTTTCGAAGAATGGAAGCTTCTCATGGAACTTTGAAGGGATAGAGATGGCGTGTATATTGAAGATGATAATAAGTAAATATGTACGGCATCAATACAAAATGTTTTACAATATCAGTCTCGTAATTTAATAGCCCCATCTTGTAACTACATTCAATATTTAATTCCTGTATTAACGAAAGGCGTTTTAAATTTAAAGATATCAATTTAAATTTCCTGTGGAATAAAAAATATATATATTGAAAACAACTAAAATCTTTATTTACGAGATATTCGAAATTCAAAACACTTTGATATAAAAATCTAAAATAAAAGTATCTGAAAAAAGAAGCATTCGTAAATTAAACGGAACCTTAAATAAAATTTGAGATTCAATTAATTTGTGCTATTAAAATTACTTATACAATAACTGAAATGCTAAATTGAACTCATTGAATATAAAAAAAAACATTTTAAAATGTATTATGGGGCTTTAAAATAAATTAATTTATATAAAAAAATAAAGAATCCACAAACTTATTTTTGATACCTAAAAAGTCGCTAATACTTTTATAGCTGATGTAATCTCGTTATTGAAACAATCTAAACGAGTAATAGCTTTAAAGTAATTTTAAGAAAATAAAAATATAATATGAATAGAATTCTAAAATATCTTTCTTTTACAGTTTTTTTTTCTGAATTTTTTTTTAATTTAAAAAGGAGAAGGATGGTGATCTAAGCATTTCTTTTTAAATCCGTTTTTTCCTTTGAAGCAATAAACAAATTTCTAAATAAAGAAAAATTTTCATAACTACACAGGAATAACTTTACACCTAGGGATTACGTTTAAGAAATTGTTCTTGTAGCATCAGAAGGATCAGAAAACAATTTAAACAAATATGAACGTATTTTAAAAAACAAACGATCAATCAATAACACATAAAAGGTATTCCATTAAAAATGCACAGCTCATCATAAAATGTTTTTAGAAAAATGATGCAAAAAAATATGCTGAAAAAGGTTTAATCTTTTAAACAGTACAGTTTATTTCACAATGAAAATGTGAGACGCTTTCATTTTAAAAATTCTTATCTCTCCTTTTTTTCAGAAAATAAAGAATAATAATCCATTTTTAACTTTTTTACAAAGTTACAATACACACATTGCTTATTTAGCATTTCTTTAAACATTATAAGCAATTAGTATAATCTTGTGTTAAATATGCATTAATACTATCACACAACAATTAAATTTTGAGTTTTTTTTCGGAAAATTTTTACTGTTATGTTTCTCTTTCCTTTTAAAATTATATCAAAAAATATTTTCAAAAGTAAACATTTAACTTTTTTGCCTTTCTTTTTTGGAATGCATGTAATTAAATTTCTTTAAAAAGATTACACCTTTATTCATTGCTGTATTGCTATTATGCTAATTCCTTTTCTTTTTAAATTATTTTATTTTTCTTAATTTATCCTTAATACGATTACTTGCATATTTTGAATAAATTCTGCACTTGATGATTGGTTGGTTTCATTTGCGCAGCGAATATATTTAACTAAACTGCCTAGCTCTCATTAACTATTAAAAAAGCGCGTGTGTGTAATCAGGACTTAAGTTCTGAACGTAAGAAAGAAAGAAAAAGGGGAGAATGGAATGACAAGGTCAAAAATAAAGAAAAATCTCAGATATCCCTAAAGCGGGATACATATTTTTACGAAAGGTAACGAAACTCATAGGAGAAAAGAAAAGTCACTGGGGCACGTCGGGGTCATAATTCCTGAATTTACTTTGAAAAAGTAAGCCCTTGAAAGGCTGCACAACATAAAATAGTTTTTACTAGCACAATATGAATAGAATATGTAATAGGATAATATAAATATAAGTGATTAAGAATTTTTTTCAGTAAAATAATTTTGAAATTCATTGACAAACATATGTCCTAAAATTTTAAAAACAAAAGCTGTATTGTTTTTTTTTTTTTTTTTTTTTACTTTTAAATGTTTAATAACATTTTTATAAACGAGTTTTTACTCTGGTGAAATTATAAAATCGGTAAAAGAATTTTTATTTGAACTTAATATTATTAACGTAAAAATTTTCTTTCTATTTTTTGTGCAAACATTTCCTTCATTTCATGTCAAAACTAGTTAAAAATAGTTCGCAGACTTTTTAGAACAATTTTATTTCAATAGCAAAATAGCTTATATAAGTAAATATCTTAGTGTTAAAAAAATCATCTGAAGCAATAAAGGGAGAAAAAACAGCCTCAAATAAGAAAAGTTGAAAAATTCGCTAGAGTAGTTTTTACTGTTATTAAAATTTAAAAAGACAAATAATCTTCTTCAGACAGTTTCTAAAATAGTAAACAGAAACCATGTTAAAGCTAAGAGAAATGAATGTCTCCCTTTAAACCTCAAAGAAGTTTAAAGGAAAACCTTAAAAAAGTTTAAAGGTACAAAAAAAGATTCTAGAGGGAGATAGGTGTGTGTGTTTATATAAAAACTAAATTTAAATTACAGCAAATTATTTCATAATTTAGAATTAAATAAACAGATAATAAAATGGTTCCGACTCTAAAATAACGGTAAATTTAATAACTTAGGTTAATTATCAAAGTATGGTAAACATTATTCAAATTTTACATCCTTGAAGTTAAAAGGATTTATCATAATCGAGTGAGATATAAAATTTTCTTCTTTAGAGAGTAAGTATTACAAAGTAACTGGTTTTTGCAAGAAATATTTTTGGAGATACGGTGTATTATTTCGCATTCCAAGCGAAATTTAAATATTATTGTCTAAAATAAAGAGAAAATTATATAGAAAGGATATCATAAATCTAATAAATAATGGAATGTGTATTATATTCCTGTAACATACAATAAATACCATTTCATTGAGATAACTCTTATTTAAATAGTTGTAATAATGAAAAAATTTCACCAAAAAATATTTAAAGAAAATAACGAGAATTTTTATTTTCAAGATGTATGAAGATTCTTAAATCCACTTAAATAAATTAGAATTCTCAGTTTTTAGATTAATCTTCAATGAAAACAAAAAAATGAGTATTTTATTAAAAAGAAAAATACTACCTTTACTTAAGTCCCCCTCCCACCCATTTAAAACATGTTCACTTCTTGTAAGTGTGTATACATACTTATTAAAACGAATTAATAGTAAAATT
>BMAW01128574.1:344908-358776 GCA_019974015.1 Nephila pilipes | reverse complement strand
TCCATTTAAGTGCATTAATTTCAAAGATAATTAACTGCAATCCATTATCTGAATCATATCAGTCTACACAATCGATAAAATATAATTAGACTGAATTTTAAAAAGAAAATAGTAGAAAATAGAAAATAGTAACTTCAGAGACCTAAGATTACATTCTTGTATAATATATTATCACTAGATTAAAATTTTTGATTTTGGGTAAGTTTTTTGTTAAACCAAAAACTTTATTTCAAAGTTAAAATACATACATTTTCTCTTTCCATATGAATTTATATATTATCAATCTCAAATATTTCCAAGAAATCCATTTCATAATCATAAAATTGTTTCGATTTTGAATTTCTTTTAGAGTTAAATCTCAGAAAAGCTCTTTGTATAACGTGAAGAAGAAAAAGATTTAGAAGAAAAAGACTTAGATTTCTCAGAAAACTTATTTTCATTGAAGTGATCCATTTATAACTGTGTACAACAAAAAGCAATTTTCAAAATGTTTCGACTTTTTTGAAAAAAGAATGTGATCATATCCCATTGAAAATGAAACCTCGTTTTTTTATTCAAATATATATTGTCTTCTAGAGACAACATTTGCATTAAATAGTAAAAATATATATGTATATGAAGAAATACCGAGAAACAAAATTTCGCTTGGCAAACGATTGATATTCGAGTAAGACAGAAGAAGAAAAATATGTGAAGCGAATATTTCGAATGCAGTGAGAAATATTTCGAATCGTATGTTGCTGTATATTCCAAAGGGAGCAAATGTAAATGTGAAGTCTCTCCTGTGCAATGTGTTAGTATTCACTCACGCAGTTCGGTAGACAATCATTCATGTTCTGATTTTAGTACTTTTTTCTTCGCGGTATATAACTTTTTTGAAATAAAGCTGATATATATGGAGTATTAGCACTCTGTATCAATGTAGACTTTCTATTCTAAGTTATATACCTTCTAGAATGGAGATTGTTTTTTCTACTCTAAAGAATGGAAATGAAGATTATGCTCTTCAGATTCGAAATCGAAAAAATGATTGTAGTCGCATAAAAACAGAATAGTATTTGTGCTTATCCCACATTTTTAAATTTTTATTATTTGAACCATTATAATATAATTATTTGTGAAAAAATTATCTCGTGTTTGGTCAGTTTACAATATAACTTACTTAATACTCTTTTAATAATTATTTTTGTAAGACACTTCTTAAACTTTTTATTACACAAGATGTGATATCAAAGCTTGTTTCAAAGTACACGTTTATCCATCTGTTGCTATTACTCTATTTAAATAGTTAATACCATTTCAGCTAAAGTATGAGTCTCATATTTGGTGGTCTCATTCAATTATGGTGGTCTGAAATCAGGGTAATAAAATTTATGCTTTTGGCAACTGCTTTGGGTTATAATAGAAATATATTCTAATAAGAATTATAAACGAAATGTTTTCCTTTTGTATAAACAAGACATTGGTTTTCTGTTTATTTAATACATTTTAGCTCATTTTTAAAAATAATTGAAGGTTTATGGATATACTAATTGAATGAATTTAAAAAAAAAAACCTAAGCTCTATGATTTGAAAATTTATTTGAAATATGTACATGTGATACATGAAGATTTGTATAAACTGAATAGAAATTTTTAAATAAAAAAAGATATAATAAGTTTCCTCTTAAGAGTATTTCAAATTTGAAATTTCATTCTCATTTTAAATTTAAGAGAACTTTGTAACCTCTGAACAATTTTATCTGTTTAAAAATTATATTTTAGCATAGTATCTTGTAGTATTTCTGTTCAAAAAAATGATTATTTCAGATGAAAATTTTTATGTACAATTGATACAATTTTTAAAATTTAAAACTTTTTTAAATTATGGGAATGTTTTAAACCGTACTCCACCAGTATTTATTAATATTTTAATATGAATTTTTATTACATTCTCAATGATAATTTAAACAACTTTAGGGTTCAAATTTATAAGAACTTGCTTAATTTTGGAGAGAAAAAATGAAGTTTTGATATGTATGCTAAAATTCAGCAAACCCATGATTTCCTTACATTTAAATTTATATTTTATTTATTTATTTCAAAAAAGTATTTATATTATTGGAAAATGCATCCTAATTTTGTTTCATGTATTAGTTATAACACATTGATGAAAATGAGTGATTAATAAATATTTTTGGAAGGAGGAGGATTTTAAATACATTCTATATTGGAAATAAACATAAACTGAGAAAAACCATTTTAAAAAGTTTATAGCTCTAAACAAATAATTGATATAAACTTCAATCAACTTCAAAAATGTCCTTTTAAATATTATATAGCTATATTTTTTACATTAAATCATTACATTTTCTAACAATTTTGCTTCACATTTTGAATAACTTATCAGTCTTTTCAGTATATATTAATTGCACCTGGTTGATGAGAAAAATGAAGGAAAACGTTAAAAAACTAATAATAAATAACTAAAACTTATTTCAAATTATTTTTTATTTGATGTATCAAAATTTTACCCTTGTATGAAAATATAAGAACATAAATTATAAAATTGTTAATATAATCTATCTTAATTTAAATTCTATACACGCACTCACAAGATATTAGGAACAAATTGTTCGTAATGAAAGTTGTTGGAAAGGATAGAAAAACATTACTGTTATAATTAAAACAAAATAAAATTAGCTTTCAAAAAATTGTTCATAAAAAATAGGATTAAATTAATTACATGTCTAAAAAGGAGGCTTGGTCAGGTCTTAAAATGTGCATTCTTGCATTCTTCAATTTCACTTCTACCAATATTTAGCCCTCATACATATAAATAGAATCCTTCGGTAAGCAGATAATTAAAAAAATGTTACTAAACAAATATAAAAAAATTGAATTTTAGATCCTGAAAGAAATTTGTAATAATCTCTTAAGACTTAAGGAGATTTTAAAAACAATATTTAAAGACTGTTTTTGAATACATTTTATAAAATAAAATCTATCGTTTTCACTTGAAATCTGAATTTTTTTAAAAACTGAAAATAGAAAAATTCTGAAAAACATAAAAAAAAATTAGCTCTCAAGGAAATTAAAAAAAAAAAAAAAGATGAAAGGAAGCAATGCTTTTCATGGTTGATAATATTATTTATTTTGTTATTTTTATTAAAAATTAATAAAAATTTATAATTAGGAATTAAAAATAGCATTCGTCAGGTATTTGTTGATTAGGTAAAAATGCTCAAAAGTTTAATTCGAAAAATTGGTTTTATTTAAATCATCCGTGTACTGAGATGCAGTTCTAAGCAAGAGTGGTATAAATGCATCATATTCTTCATACTTTACTGAAAATTCCGCTCGAATCCCCTGATTAATTAAAATTACTTAAAAGTGAGAGTTATTTTATTTAGTGGTGAAAATTTTAATACTTTTTTCAAAATTTCGTTTCATAATCCATTTTCATTATTCATATTACATAAACACACACACATTTACATATATATATTATTTTTTTCATCACACACAATATCCTTGTCTATAAATTAAATTATTAGAATTTCTACATCAAATGTTTTTCCTTCATAAGCTGTTTGCTTGTTTTGAAATTCAAATATAATATATTCACTTGCTTTCAAAACATATCAGTCTCTTTTTAAAACAAATATTCCAAATAACAATGTCATGCTAAATTTAAGTTCTGGTTTAGTTCTAACGTATAGTTCAAGCACAATACCTTTTTCAGAGAATTTTTTCAAGTACACTTTAACTGTAATGAATCTGCATTTTTTTTATGCTAGATTTTTTTCTCACATATTAATAAATGATTTATCTAAGCTTCAAAAGTTGAAAAAAATTCAATCCTTATTTATGAAAGAGACGGAAAAATGTATTTGAAAAGTCTAGGAGAATATTTGAATCCTGCTTTAAATTTATATTTGAAGGAGCTCAATTTCCTCAAACCATTACCAAATCATCAGACTCAAATTTTTTTTTCTACTAAATCTACTTAACTCGTTTCGATTCATGTGTTATTGCATATTGATATTTCACCTTATTAAATCTTCTTAATATCGTTGTTTTCCCGGAAATAAGAAAGGATAATTAAAATTTCTGGCTCTCTCTCTCTCTCTGAATTTATAGTAAGTTAAGCTTAAATTGTATTTTGAAATCAATGCTATTTCTTTTTTCAGACAGATATCAAATTACTTTATTATTTTTTATTTAATCATTATCTTCTATTTGATAAATATTTCGTCAAGGTTGCTTAAGTTGCACATTACTTCGCAATTTTAAATTCTACTAATAATTAAAAGTATGTGTAAATTAAACATTTAGTTATATTTCAGAAAAAAAAATTATTTCAATGCAGTACTTTGAAGTTTTCAATACCTATAAGTATTGTATATTTACTATGTAAAAGAAGATTTATTATTTAAAAAAATAATTACTATTGTACAATTTTAATCAATTTAATTTTTAGTATTAATTAAATATTAAATTTTCCACACGTTTGAAATTTCTATGAATTTGAATTGCTTAAAAAATTGACTTATGATAGTTTTAAGTATAATATAGAAAACGTAACTACTATTTGGAATTAACTGATTAAGTAATTGACTTAAATAAGGCTTGTTCATACATTGAGTATTTGTTCGTAATTATATAAAGTCAAACAATGTTAATATTAACGAAATAATTCAGATTTCGATAAATAATACTTTCACACATGCGTAAGAATTAAATAATTATCTTTATTGAAATATTTAATTTACAAGTTTTTAATTTGTGAGATATACCAAAAAGTATTTACTTGAAATAAATAAAATAAATGGTGGAAACGGAAATTACTATTAAATTAATTCTAGAATTAAAAAATAATTTTAAATTCATATTTTATGTATTTCAAGTACAATTACTGAGAAATTTAACTACAATGGTGGTTGGCGACATTTTCACTGCAGAAAGTGCATATGTTATCTTTCTTGCTCCTTCTTTTTTAATGCTTCTAAAAAGACTGTACTATACATATATATATATATATATATATATATATATATATATATATATATATATATATATATATATATATATATATATGTTATATTTCTTACCATATTTGAATAAATTATTTCGAAAAATGAGCATATGCTAGTTTAAAAAAAGTAGAATAGTCTAAACAGAATAAACTCATACTAAATGAAGCAACCGAAATAAAAGTGAAGTTCCAAAATGCAATAAATATTCAATTCACAAATATATATAATATTTCAAAGGTAAAAAAATGCATATGTATTACTCTTAATTTAACAATGCATGTCGTATTCAAATACGAGTTCAAAAACTATATTATTCTCAGAAATAGGGATATTTATACTTAAACAAATGCAATAATACACTTAGATTTAAATTTAAATTTATATAGAAATATGAGTGTAGCAATTTTTTATTTAGTTCATTGAGTTCTTGTTTGGAAATATCAATGATCCCTTTGCTCAAAAAAAAGCATCCATAGTAAAACCTACGAATAAGGTAGAATTCTCTTAAGTTATTATGATTTCAGAAAAGACATTTTAGAAAAACAGTATGTCATATATATATATATATATATATATATATATATATATATATATTTGATAATTTTTGTTGCTAGATATTAAGATAGCCATGTTCCAATATAAAATATATAGATAAAAAATTCTTCAATAGCACAATTCAGTAAATAGTATTTATTAACACTTGTAAATATATACTGTCCAATAAAGTTGTTGAAATTTCAAAACCTCTTAAAAAATAAACAAAATTACGTCGTATCGATGCTTTACTGTTCCCATCTAGTCAAAAAAGAGGGAAATGTTGTTTGTTCATATATATAACCAAATGAATTTAGTACATAAAACAATATGAATTTACAATAAGGTATACTTACTGCAACCTCTCTCGGGCATCTAAGAAATGTTATCAGCTATAATAAATTCAAAAGAACTTTCGCTAAATAAAACCTCTTAGATTATACAAAGGAATACAGGAGATATTTATAAGAACAGCTTTAATACTAAAGAAAAGAAAAAACGTTTTCTAACAATTGTTTGAACTAAACAGTTTTACCTTAACCAAATCCATCTGAACATCATTTCTAAGCAAAACACAATTAAATAAATAAATAAATCGATTTTTAATAATCTTTATAATTAATCGTAATTTGAAGTACTCCGTATTTAAAAGTATTTTTATTCCGTATAGTATTCCGTAGAAAAAATAATATCTTGCATATATTTAAACACACACACATACTAATCTTTAAAATATTAACATGATGAGACATGTATCTTGTTTATCGAAAATTTGGTTTTTACAATGGTTATTTTGATACCTTTATTTTGCATGAATCATGATTAAAACTAATTAGAAATAATGAAGAAAACTATCGATCGACTTACAAAAAAAAAAAAATTATAAGATAAAGAGCTTCTGATGGTTAAAAGAAAAATGTTCGAGAATAAAATCATTATGAAGTGGGGTTTTTTCTCGTGTTACGAATGTAATAAAAATTGGTATTTTAGGTGTCATTCAAACTTTTAAGTGTCATAAAACTTACCTCATTAGACATTTTACCTTTGTAGTTTTCATGACTTTCTTAGACTAAAATGTTCTAAATGAATATCTTCTCAGTTATGGATCAAAATAAACAACTAACGTTAAAAAAAATGTAAAATTTTTTTCTAGTTGATGTCTTATCTATAAAAGTAATCACTCTGGCAGCCATTAATCATCCCTTTAGCTAGGATTTTTTTCATGGGAGAAAAAAAAATATCTTCCATTTTTTTTCTCTCTCTCTCCCAATCTCTATCTCTCTTTTAGAAAGTAAAGCTATCTGTAGACTAAATAACTAATCTTGTTTTGCTGTATACGAAAAACTTTTTAAAAAGGAGACTTTCAACAAGTTAACGGTTGTAGAGCTGATAATTTTTGTAAAAAATCTTTTTAATTAGTTAAAAGGTGAAACAGAAATTATACTAATATCCGGAGGAAAAAAACTCATTAGTGCCTAAGCAAGTAAGATTTTTTAAATGGTATTCGTAAATATTTTAAATCTCTTAACTGAAATGCAGTTCTTAATGTTTTAAAGGTAGTTAGATGAGATATTTGAAAATAATGGAATGGTATAAAGTAATAGGAAGCTCAAACGTAATTTATGGTTGATTGAATTGAAATAAGAACCTTTTGGAGCAGTTGTTTTCAACTGGAGAGTTGCAAAAAATTTTGAATGTGATTAATTAATATTTCCAAAAAAAGAAGTCGAAAGCCTATAATAAGTGCACAGATTGCAATAAAATATCTTTCAATTTTTTTTTTTTTTTTGAGCGTGCATCATTGTTATAAAAAGTATACGCTAACGTGTATATAGTAAAAAAATACATACACGAAAGCAAAGTATGCCTGATTAACAGCTGCTTTATTATCATTTAGTCATTAATTGTACGTTTAATTGCTTCTTCAAACATTAATTACCTTTTAAGTATTTAATTTTGATAATCTTTTTGTGAATAATAACAAAGCATCTGTAGTGTTAATAAATTATAAAATGCTTGTTATCTTTTTCTCCACAACGTGAGGATGCTGCGGAGGTTTAAATATCATTTTAAGAATGCTATGAAATAAAAATAAATTTAAGACACTGATCCAAAACAACACGTAGACATGCGTATGTGCTATATAATATTGAGTCGTAATTAAGTAATGAGGACGACACTTATTTTTATGCAGTTAATTACCTCCACATACCATACATCATATTATTTTCAGTTTAGATATACTGTATATATATATATATATATATTCTTAGTATCCTCTTAAATTCAATATGAGCCAGTATAAAAATAATAAAGCATATATAATTTAACAGAATATATTAACCATGAATTAAAATTATCAAATCTGGATAAATGTTAGAAATAATAGTGTTAATGAAGAAGAAAAATATATTCGAGGTTCACACGTTATGTACTTTACATAAATATTAAATACTTGCATGGTCTGTAACATTTAATTTAGAATGAAGGGAGAGAAACAGTAATTTTTTTTCATGTAAATGTAAAAAAAATAGTTATTATTATGATCAGAGTGTAAACGAGTATAACTGAATTCAAATACAAGATCCTTTAAGACAAACTTAAGACCTTACTGCAATAATCGTAAATGAAGGAGTTATTCAAATTTAGTTTAAAAATTATTTTTTTTACCCTTTCAAGAAAAAATTATTTCTCATTGTGATACTTTCAAATTTGCTTAAAATAAATTATGCGCAATTCTTACTTGAATATTTCCACTTCTCGTGTATAATCATTACCCCCTCGAATCCAAAAAGAATTATTAAATTTCATAAATTAGTGCGTATCTTTCTTAAGAATGAACTTCATTTAATTTCCAAGTACTTCCTTTCATAAAAGACTTTTTTTTCTCAACTTTATGTAGAAATATTTCTCTTCTATCTAACCAAAATACAGTTCTATCCCTATATGTATTTTTTTTTTCATTATTTAGTACATGCTTTGACATTTTTAACGCCAGATTAGCGTCAAAAATTTTATATCAACTTTTATTTTTTTTCCAGTTTGCAATTCCTTGGCTACTTTTCTTACAGTTCATTACACTTCTTTCTACACAGCAAGATTTAGAAGAGATTAGATTAGGTCAAATAGCTTACTATCCGTAACCTTTCGCGATCCAAATCCTTTCAGTCTCTTTATCTGTTTCAGATTAAGTTGGTAGCGCAGAAAGAAAATAAATCGTTCGGTAATACACTTCCAAGTCTTTTTTCCTCTTCATGATTTAGTGGAACCTCGTTTCCTGTTCGTTTGGCTGCTTGTTTACGTAATAATTTTGCTACATTAAACAGGAACATGAATTTTTATTCCGTGCTACATTTGTATAATTCATGAATAAGTCAAAAAAGCTCCTTAATTTAATTTACATTTGCTTATTTTTAAAGCATGTTTCATTATTCTAAATATTAGAAATCATATAAACTTAAGGCAATAAATCCTTTTTACTGCGATAAAAAAGTTATAACTTATTACTATCATTTATTTTTTATATATGTATTATTGTAATTTTTAACCAAAATCAGCCTTTTTTTCAATGCTTTTTGCGAATAGTATAAAATAATAAAAGCAGTTCGTATGATGTAGTACACATCTTAAAGTCTTTTAAGTTCTCCCAAAGGGTACATGAATCCCCTGAAAATAGAACGCAAATAGTTTTTTTAAAAAAAGTAGGAAAAGTGTATTCGTTGCAAAACTTACTTTCGCTCTAAAAGAGGAAGAGAAATGTCTTGTAACCGTTGTATAAATTTAAACATTCCTTATCTTAACTTTTACAATTTAAAAAACAAAATGTAAGTAGAACTTTTACTTTTGACAATAAAATGATCAGACTAGCCTCCAAGTTATAAAAATTGTTAATATTTTAATGTAAAATTCTAGGATAATATTAACGGTGCCATTTACTTTTGTAGAGTAGCTATCTTTATTTCTAGAAAGAAAGCTGCTTATCTCTCTTATTACTCACCCAGAAAAACTTTTTTAAGAAAAACCATGAAAAGTTCAGATTCACAGAAGATACACAAAAATTTTGCACTATTTTGAAAGTTTGAAATTTACTTTTTTTCCATATACATAGTTTGTATATATTTTCAAGTACAAAATTCTTAAGAAAAGTATATGCTTAAGCCAAATATGCTGTGAAAAAAAAGGAAAAATTTCAAAATTTTATATGTAAATTATTAGTATATATATACTAATACTACTAACTTACGTATACTATATTACATATATAACGAAATCTTAGGATTCATATTTGTTTATTCATTTAATTTACATTGATAAAATATATTTTCATAGTTTTACATTTTTGTCTCGAATTCATATTTTATGTTATTTATTGTTTTTCCTTCTTCAATATATATATATATATATATATATATATATACATTTACAAGATTATTAATATTAAAATGTGAAATAGGTAAATTATTTAACATGGGCGTAAATTCATAATAAATTACAAATTACAGTTGAAGAAAGAAACAAAATTAAAATTAATAACTATCAATACAAGTAAAACTGCAATAATTACTGATTTAAAATGAGCATATAGTAAAATCGCAGTACATAGTATAAAAGCATAAACACATAGTTGTGTGTACAACTTTTTATCCCTTTTTTTCTGAATTCGTATTTCTTAACTTTTATTCAAGAAATTCCACGTAGACTTCTTAAATCCTTTTTGATTGAAAAAATTTAATGCGATATTTCTAAATGATCTGGGTTTCATGGCAACCGCTCCATGTACTTGCTTTAATCCTTTATCTTTCTTTGAAGGGATGGCAGACAGACGCCATATCTTTTTGAAGTATTAGATACTTCTTAAACTTGTATTATTTGTTTTGATATTAGGAGTCTCAAAGTCCCAAATTCGATTAAGTTTGTCGTGATATCCACCTTTTATGCAGTCCCGGAGATTCTAGCTCATTTAAAGCAACATCCCATGAGTTCTTTGATATTTTCTGCGGTTAATTATGTTTCCAAGGCAACCATAAGACATTTAAGGGTAATTTTAAAATGTTGCTACTTTAGAAAATCTTTGCACTATTAAGAAATTTGAATCTTTAACTATATTTAGAATATGATATACCAAAGGGATTTCATTATTAATAGCTAACAGTAGCGAAGAAGAAAGGCGCTTCTTTTGGAAAATAAAAACAAAGTTTTCAAAAACTCACTCCTATTTTTTATTTAAAAAAAAAAAAACTATTATTATACTATGTAGACCCAGTGATCTTTAATTTCTAGCCATATTTTTTTTTAAAAAAAAATAACTCTTTGGGAATTCCAAGGCAATAAAAATAAAAATGAAAACTTTTTTTTTATTTATTTTAGTGTCATTTTATTATATTAATAAAACTTTCAAGAATTTCACTTTACTTTCAAAAACTTTTAGTACTCAATAAATTTTAAGGAATTCTAACAAATGATTTCAACACAATCTACATTAAATATTTTATTCATGTTCAGTAGTGGAAATTTTGAATGCGTAAGCAATCCGTATGTGTTTACTTTGTAGCTATCAATGCTAACAACATGGCAACAGTTTTCAGGACATTTCATGCTTCTCTCTCTCTCTCTATCTCTCTTTCTCTCTCAGAACATCCTTAAACTTCATTCTATCTGATTCACAAGTCGTCATGGCTCACCTCTAACATGAAATGGAGAGGTGAGCCATGATTATATAATAGCTCTCGGTCCTATCTGATAACCATTGCTCATAATTACTATACTGCTGTTTGTAGAAAATGCAACACCATGAAAGAATCATCAGAATCAAATGAAATTTAATGCAGAAACGACTTGTACTGATACAAATAAATGATGAAATTTTCAAAACAAAAGAAACAAATTAAGCGTCCGAAATCAGTATTTGGTGCAGCCACCATGCGCTGCAATAAGTGCTGCTATACGACGTGGCATGGAGTCAAACAGATGTTGAATATCTGCTTGAGGAAGAGAATTCCATATCGCTTGTATGCGCAACCAAAGTTCGTCTTTGGAAACTGCAGGACGCGGATCACGAGCGAGACGCCGACCAACCATATCCCACACGCGCTCAATAGGCGACATATCCGGTGAATAAGCAGGCCAAGGAAGAAGTTGCATGCGTTGTGCTGAACAGAAGTCTCGAACAGTCCGCGCAACATGTGGGCGTGCATTATCCTGCTGAAAGATAGCTCCAGGGATGCCTTGAAGGAAAGGAACGACTTCGGGCTGTAGCACTTCACGGACGTACCTGTTGCTATTGAGATTACCCTCAATTCGTATCAAATTGGATCGTCCATGATACGAAATCGCACCCCAGACCATAACTCCGGGTGTTCGACCACTATGTCGTTCAATAATACACTCAGGAAGGCAGCGTTGACCGGCATAACGTCTAACACGAACACGGCCATCATGGGTCCACAAATTGAAGCGTGATTCATCTGAAAAGACAACTTGGTGCCAATCAGCTCGCCTGTCTCTGTGCTCAAGAGCCCACTGCCGACGCAGCCGTCGATGATTCGCCGTGAGGGGAATCCTGTATAAAAGCACCCTTGCACGCAATCCACGGCGCAGCAGACGACGACGAATTGACGAAGCCGACAATTGTACACCTGTAGCAGTAGACCAACGTGCTGCCAGCTGCCTGGAGGAAGCTGTGCGATCATTCACCGCCATGCGGAGCAGGTGTCGATCATCGCGCTCTGACGTCACCTTCTGTCGTCCAGTGCCTGTTTTTCGAGTTGTTCGGTGCTCGTCGGTCCACTGCTTCCAAACTCGCATCACTGTGGAACTGTTCCGCTGCATACGAGCTGCTATTGCGCGATAGGAAAATCCTCCTTCTCGAAGGCCGATTATCCTCCCTCGTTCAAACTCCGTAAGTTGCTTGAATTTCTTATTCTTCCGTCGTGGAGGCATACTCAGGTCTCACTAAACGTTTGCCACTAACAAATAATCATAGACTTTTTTCAACGTCCCGCTACAGCACTTTATTTATACGCTTTCAGCATCAATTCAGAGGGCGCTGCGCGCGCCGCGCACGCGCGATGGCTCTGAAACTTTATTAATTTGCATAATATCCTATAATTGACATTTGCTGCGAATTTCATTTGATTCTGATGATTCCTTCATGGTGTTGCATTTTCTACAAACAGCAGTTTATATGTTCTGGAAATGACAAGTTAGCTTGTACAAGTATTTCGAAAGAAATAAGTTCAGTTCATGCATACATATTTAAAAAATAATAATTTTTCAATCAAAAACTGAGCAATCAGAAAAATGCTTTTAAAATCTACAAAATGAAAACCGTGAAATGAGGAAAATCATTCCACTAGATAAAAAAACTGATAATTTTTACCTAGAAAACAATTTTTATCAGAGACAATAGTCCTAGCAATATTTCGAGAACAATAATAGAATGATTGATTTTTTTAAAAATGTCACATTAGGAGAAACATGGACTACGAAATGAAGAACCTCATAAATTTGAGCCATAGTTAAATGTTCATGGATTTAAGCCATAGTCATTTGGGTTAATTTTTTTATTTGAAGTGATATCACGTGAGGACTTGCAGCCTCGACTTATTTACAGTGCGTTACTACTTGATGCTCTTAGGGAGGAAGATATCCGAACCCACAACCCTTCGGTACCGAATCTATTACTTTACTAAACGTGTAATTCGTGGTGATTTTTATTTCAGAGTAATTGATTATGATAGCTGGAAATAATAAATTCTAGTTTCTTTAAATCTTCACTGTAAAATCAATTATAAAAGAATCGAATCATCAAATTTTTTACAGTAAATTACAAATTTATTATTTCATTTCACTGATATATATATATATATATATATATATATATATTTCACTTATATATATATACTTTGGTACTTTGGAAATATTTAATAGAAAACATGTTTTGTACTTAAATCGTGGCACAATCAATAAACTTTAAATCAATGAATTACAAATTTTTTTATGTTCACACGCGAGGGAAGCAGATACATCTGGAACAGTGACGCACGACATACGTCCACTCACTCTGATAATTTGGTAAAAAGTGACGGAGCTTCTTCCCAGCTGGTTTCTCTATGAAAGTTAAATTAAGCATTATACAGATATGGTAATAGAAGTAGGGATCTTTAGATATTTTACAAGGAGTCTAATTGGTGGTTGAAGAATATCCCTATCAGTTTAGAGCTAGGGAAATGCTGATCTTCTCACATTTGGAAACTACATGATACACCCGATATATATATATATATATATATATATATATATATATATATATATATA
>BMAW01128574.1:305135-344898 GCA_019974015.1 Nephila pilipes | reverse complement strand
TATATATATATATATATATATATATATATATATATATATATATATATGAAAATATAATGAATAAAATGTTTAAAAAGACAAAATTAAATGATCTTGAAATCTTGAATTATCTTGATAATTTCAAAGCTATTTTTGATTATAGTAGTTTGTTCAAGATTATAAATAGCTTTCTGAAGAATCGATCGCAAAAGTTTGTCGGATTTGGTGATATAGGTATAATAGCCACTATTAATGCTTTGAAACTTAACTGGATGTTTGTGAAATATTGGCGTTGAAAAAATATTTGGATATTTGATATTATTAAAATGTATACCTTACTTCTTATAAAAAGCCAAAAGACGATTATTAATTTCTCTATTACCATATTTGATGTTTGGAAAGCATTATTATTTAATACATGTTCACTCAACAATTTACAATAGTAAGATTTCTATATAATTGTATAATTTGCAGGAACTTTATCTTCATAAGCTACAACAAAATCCTCCTGCAAATCATCTATAGCAAGTGTTTAGATGTTTGAACGTAACCTCACTCCTTCTACACTAAAATTCAAATGCAAAACTTCCTCAAGACACAGGATCTAAATTCATCAAAAGCCTCAATAGGCAATTCATACTGAATTGCAACTTAAAGTGTAAAACTATCAATATCCCTAGTAATTTGTTTTCTTATATATATGATTAGATTATTATTAGTAATCATTAGCCTAAACCTAGTGCTCTTAAGCATAACATAAACTGTCCCAATAAATTATTTTCAACAATATCCAAATCCCCTGTGACAACATGTTGAGGGTATGAATCAATATATCGCTTGTAGTTATTTACACACTCGTGGAGTTTATAAGCCTGAAATTTAGTTATAATTAAAAATAAGTCTCTCAAGTTTTTATTGTTCTTAAAAACTCTTTTAACTATGGTATTCCTAATCGAAAATAAAGACATGTGTTTCTTAAACACACCAGAAAAATTGATTTTATTAAAAGATTTATTCACAAAGAGAAAGTTTCAAAATTCTGTAATATATTTTTCATCAATATTCAAAACAATGTTCATTTCATGGCATAGATAATAATACATATCTTCAATGATATAGTAACCCTACGTATATCTGGAAAATCTCCATCATTCAAAATGCCTACAATAACGTTAAGTTCTCTTTTATTAAGTTCAAACATAAAATGTTTAATAAGTCCTACTTTATAGTTCTTTTCATATTCGTATAGATAAATTTTTTTTCTTAATTGTTACAAATTTTCTTAATTTCCTGTTCTTATATTTGCTTCTAGAAATTCTACTTAATTTATTAAGATTATTAATATTATTACATTCTTCTCTATAGTAAAATTCGTGGTTATTTTGTTTAATTGCATGCAAGACATTTTTATAGTTCCAAATTACATTGAACTCATAAGGAAAAACGTACCTTAAAAACCAATATCAAAATTTTCAAACAATAATCTTTATTTCGTATTAGATTCAATTTAAATTGTAAAAATTATAATATTATTAAATCAATGTGAGTTAAAATGTTTAATTTCTATTCGACCTGTATTTTTATGGCAATTATATTGTTTAGTATCAGATCTATGCAGATTAATTCTAATACTGATAGTGTTAGAAGTCTTTCCAACATAACCAAACCAGTAAACACCACAAGAAGCATATATATACAATTAAACATTTTACAAAATAAAAATTTAAATCATGTTCATATTGCTCTTCGATTATCATAAAGCAAATATTGCCTCTATTATATCAGTCATACTAACACACAGTAAGATTGAGACGAAAGATCCTAGAGCATTTGAACCTAGGCAAATTGTCAAGGGTCCGACGAATGTATTGTTCAATTTCGGAAGTAAGGCAAACACTGGAATTTTAACGACCCACTATTTCACGGGTGTACCGAGAATACTTTATTTCAGGTAAAACTATCTTTTTTCACAAGCCAACTGTCATGGACTGTAGATTGTGAATAAATGGATCTTCGCAGGGAAGCTTGCACTGTAACATTGTATAGAGGAGCAACAGTGCTAGAAATCATTCTGAAATTTAAAGCTAGTGCCCAGATAAAGTGAGCAGTTACACCATCCAAATTAATTTCTTCACTATGGAGCACAGAATACCTAGTGCATCTAGGATACCTCAATTGTTCGCACATCTCAGGTCACTAAGATTAGCATGGGGACAGGAACATCGCCATCGAACCTCATACATGTAGAAAAATATTTATATTGGTGGGTTCGGATTCCTGTTGCAATAATAGGAATACAATACAGACCATTAAGCAATGCATGCTTCTTGCTAGTAGTATGGTGTTCAAGCTCGTAGGATTGATATTCTCGTTTGTCAATCTTTCTTACGTGTTCTGAAATGAATCCCATGGGGCGTGTGACATCTCCCCTCACGGGTCAATGTTACAGCGATATCTTTGATGTGCATAACAAAGTACATCCCACAACAAGACAATAAATGGGCAATTTCTGTCGAATTGTAACCGGATAGTTCGATGAACACTCTGTAAACATGCCCTTACTTCTCTGGTCAAGTGGGTCACCAGTTCTTAATTCCATCATGCATATCAATGATGTCACTGAGAAAGATGTTCGACGCTCAGACACCGCACCGTAAAGTCTATGTTAACTGTGGGAGATTATTGAGAGGTCGTGGGTCAGTCTGGCTTCTCAATGTTTTCGGTGTTTTGACTAGTCCATTCTCAGACGAATCACCGCTATTATCAGGGAGAAAGTTGGTGCTACATGTTACTAGACATATATCTCTAATTTAAATATTTAAAAGATGTCGGAATCTCCTATACCGATAGTGTTAAATTGATCAATTTCGATGTACTTTTTCTCAAAATATATTACAGATACAAGTTTGAAACTTTTTATGAAAGTAAAATATATCTTTTTCAATATACTGAAATGAGCTGTTGTCTAATTTTGAGCTTTTTAACAATTTATGAAATATTGTACCAGATGTAGGGAAATCTGACTACTTTTTATACAAAAATATGTATGAGTAATTCATTTTTAATTTTTTACAAAAACCTCATTTCAGTATATGTTAGTAAGCATTAATATCATTCCTACAAGAATTACCTTCCTATGAACAGTAGATTAATAGAAAAAGTACAACGCGAATGAAAAATTCACGTTAATAAAAATTAAACTGAAATAAAACTTCTATTATAGTTAATTTTCTTTCCTAAAATCCTTTGTTTTTTGTCGTCAGGAGTACCTTGATTTTAACTACCTCTGTTTGTCGAGACGTTTCATTGCCTGTATCATATAATAACCAAGCTTAATGTTCAATTTCCTCAAAATTTGTAATTTTGAAACGTTGCCAATATTAAGGGAAGTTATAGCATTATATGTACCTAAAGAGAGGATTTCTATTTGTACAAATTTTTTCTTTGGTTCACGAAACCATATCACTTTATTCACCCTCTTATTCGAGTTTCAGGTACAGACATACAAACATTTCTTCAATGATTCTGGACTTGATAAATCTCTAAAAATGGGTCTCATAGCATCAGCTACAGCAACAGGTAAACTGTTCTATGATGGCAAATTCCCCCAAGTGGTTCTGCCTTTTATAATTTTCACTATGTATCGGCATCTGATGGCCAAAATCCGTACTGAGGCTTTTCATCACTAGGCGGTTTGTGTAAAAATACGAGGGCTGTTCAAAGAGTACTCGTATTTGAAGATAGAGGGTATCATTAAGGTAAATTGGGTGCTGCTATTTGTTAAACGAAGCCGAAGCAATTTGACATTTTTTTCACAAGTTAGTTTTAATTTGGTAATCATTTGCTGCAAATCAAAATATGATTGCTTCAAGCGTCGAGTAATCAACGTCATTTTGCGTCAAGTTGCCACTGTCAGTGTGAGACCTGGATTCATCATTATACGCCAGAAATCAAGCAACAATCAAAGCAGTTGGTTGCCTCTGGTGAGTCTTCTCCAAAGAAGGCGAAGATTATCTAATCGGCCGGAAAAGTTATGACAAAGAATTTCCGAGGTGCGAAAGGGATCATGATCACAAATACGAGTAATTGAGGCTTAGACAGCTCTCTAATGAGCCATGATGCTTTCGATAAACAAACAATTTTCGATGCTAAAGCGCCATCTCTTGGATTGTCTAAGGGCTTATTGGACGACTCTTGTATTGCACATACGGCTTGTCGCATATCCTTTATACCAGACAAATTTTTTCGTATGGCTGGATTGTGATATGATTAAAGGCGGTCAATTCTTGCCGTTGTTAGCTTGTTTTTTCCAGACAAAAGCTTTCTATCTTAAAGTTTTTGGCTTCTCATCTTTGCTTTCAAACTTCAAAGATGTGTTCTCATTCCCTTCAATTATATGCTACCAATGGATTCTAATTTATAGTTAAAAATTAATTCTTTCAATTAGTGTTGCACAATTATCTATCAACCGAAATGAAGTGCATCGCCTTTTAAATTGTAGTAGTCCAGTTTCAATGACGATTTAAAAATAGGTTTTTGAAACTTCTAATTATCGTAGAGATTAAAATAAGGTATTTTTGAAAAGGTGAAAATATTATTCAATATGAAAATGTAACAAACTCAATTTCTGATTTTTTTTGAAGAATTTGAGGTTTCGACACCTCTTTATAAATGTATGAGTATACATATATTATGTGTGCGTCGATAATTTAGCAAAACATATGGAATATAACGCAAATAAAATTTTGTTCTGAAGATTCCTTAGAAAAGTCTGAATACACTATTAATTTTTTCCATATTTCTCCTTTGTAATTTTATTCGCTTTTGTTATGAGAGTTGTCCTTGAGTAAACTTCATTCATCTTGCTCATATTTTTGACAAGTAAGAGTTTTTTATTTGAATTTAAACGTTTTAAAAATCGCTGTAACTACTTTTTCACAGCTATTCAATTCCAATTTTCATTTTCGAGGTTCCGCAAACTTTGCATAATGTTATTTCACAAAAAGCACTTAAGTTTTCTTGAATTTTTTTCTGTGCAAACAAGGATAAAAAAAAAGTCATATTCATCGATCATGTTAATTTCTGAAAAGAATCCTTAAAGCTGTTGTTTTTTAAATTCATTATCTACTTTTAAAGGTTCTCATTTTGACGCCTAGAGTCAAGTAGAATCTTTTAAAGCATCGTTTTATTCGAAGAATTTTTTTTGCCAAGTGTCTTAATATAAAGATCTGCTGTTTCTTTTATTAATCCATTGTTTCCTTTTTTTTTTTTTTTTTTTTTTATCGATTTCAAAACATTTTTTTTTTCTTTGCAGCAACAATATTCAAAATAATTGTATCTTTTTTAAGCAAATGGATTGCTGCAAACTCTGATCGATCAAAAATGTTTGTTAGTCATGTGATTGAAATTTAAGGCGATACTACACCTTCAGAACACAAGTTTTGGTCAAGATATCGATTTTTTTGTTTTTGGTTCCATACTTCATTCCACATTTTCATATTGAATTCATTCTTTCATCTTTATAAATATTTTCAAATTTCGTTTCTATCTAATTTAAAAGTTGAAATTTACAGATGTTTTAATATTTTGATCATGATTTTCTCTGACCGGAAAGGCTCTAAAAACAACATTCTTCATTACTGTAAAACACAACATCTCAAAATGTTATACATCAGTGAGCCTGAAGTTGTGTGTGTGTGTGTGTGTGTGTGTGTGTGTGTGTGTGTTTCTTATATACATAAGGTTATAAAATATACATTTGTTGGCAAAATTTACGCTAATTCAAAAAATTTTCTTCGAAGATGGACTGTTACCTCAATACCTATATTTACAAGAAAATTCTAGATATGCTAAGAGATATAAGCCAGACATAATTATTTTTTTTTTCAAAAATCAGATTTATTAGCTAAAACAACATTTTTAATTTCATATTTATTTATCCACATGAAAATTATAAAATGTGTTTTATTCAAACTTTGAAACCATGATTAACTCAGTCATGCATGATGGAAACCATAAGTAAAAAAATCAGGAAAAATACATGTTATTTTAACATCGTTATATTTTTATCACTTCAGAACTTTGAAACTTTTTTGTTTACAAAAATTATTAGCGAATAATATATGGGACGATTAAAGTAGTTAATTTAATAATGAAGCAAAACCAGAGTACCTTTAAATTTAGACACAAAAAAAATTATCCTTATGGTCTTATTAATTAAAAGGTCCATATGGTTGATTTATGGGGGGAATGTTTGAAATAAAGGGTTTAATTAATGTGGTCTTATTGATATAAAGGGCTAATAAGGGAGGAAATGTTCAAAGTCATTTTTGATAAGGATCTTAGCACTTGTTATTATTCCAAAATCGAATTACTTAAATCACCAGTTTGGGGGGTTCAGCAGAAAAATGATAAATTAACAGGGCATAAATTATTCTGTGTAAATGAAACTTGAGAAATAAATTTTAAATTTTCACTCAAAATAGATTCAAAAAGCCTTGATCAACAAAAATTGCAAAATCAAGAAACAATTGATAATCAGTCTTAAGTCTACTGTCTGCAGCCCATTTCGATTCCATGAGCATAATGTTAATCCTGTGAAATTTATACTACCGTTCTCAAACCCTTACTATTTTATCTATTTAAATATTAAATGTTACATCCGAAAGAGCAAAAAATAGTGATGGTTTCTGCGGAATTACATTTTCGCATCGATTCTGGAAAACATTTTTTCTCGTATTTTAATGATTCATTTGTGGATTTTCCGGTCTTTAAAAAATATTGTAAAATATTTTTTTAAGAATCCGAGGGAAAATGTAATTTTGCGAAACCTGTATTATTTTTACTCCTTCCAGTGCACTTTTTTTTACTTTTAAACAGATAAAAAAAAAAAGGTAAATGTTTGAGAACAGTAGTAGAAATTTCGTAGGATTAACATTACGTTCACGAAATCCAAACAGCCTGTAGACAGGAGAGCCTTAATAAGGAAATTAATAATTTTAAGATCAAGTTTACAATTGTAACATTCGATACCGTTAATTATTCATACTATAATTAAAATGCTGAAGGTTAGCTTAAAGCTTGTTTTACACCGTGATTCATCTACAGGATCACCCAAGATTGCTTAATATATATCATTAAGATAACTATCTGAGAGACGAATTTTATAAATTTGATGGGAAAATGGGGTGGTTAGCTATGAATATACTTCAAATATTATGGAATACTAACCATAATTAAATTGACAGTATGATATTTTTAAAAGAAAGTGGCAACATGCAATTATTTTAATTCAGGGAAGAAATTTTAACTTCTCCAAATGTATCATAAATATAATACCATCGTAGCACATGAAAATTGGGTGTTACCACAAATTGTACGCATATTGTTGTAAGTATAAATATTGTTATTAAGAAATCATTTCTTGAAACTAATATTAAAAAATATTAAGATTTCATCTAGATTATAAAATATGTGACTTAACTTGATATGTAATAAAAAAGCTAACTTATTTTATATTAACTATTTCGAATAAAATTTGAATGAAACATTTTGAACTTTGTACCACATTCCTACTGCAATAAGTAAAAGTAAAAGATATTTTTTTCTCAGCTAAATGTCTGAATTGTTTTCAATATTTAAGCAAACATGATATTTAACATGTATAGGCAAAACTTACATAAATATCATTAAAAAAAAATTTAAGCTTTTTTTACTTTGACTAGATAAATAATTCAACTCTGTAATAAACTGTTATTTTTTGTATGGTTTGTGCAAATTTATACGAATAATTTTCATTTATCTTCCTTACTTTCATTTTACTAGATTTGTAATGAAATATCTAATGCCCTTCGCGTAGTAAAACAGTTCAAGTCGGGCATTTCTTTCAAATAATTCTTACATAATTGTAAGAAAATTTATCAAAAAATTGCTAAGAAATATAAACTTTCTTTTTTAAGCATTTAACATAAATTCGTTTCATTTATTTTAATTTTTGAGGAATTCAATGGTTTCTTATAATAAGCCAAACAATTTTTATGGGACAAATTTTTAGGATATTTTGTCATTGCATCCGGTGATTCTATGTAGTCACGTAATGATAATATTTGAGTGTTATGAGCCCATGTAACTTTAAGCCTACGAGTAAAATGAATCTTGGACATGATATTCAAAATTCTCTCTCTCTCTCTCTCTCTCTCACTCACTCACTCACTCTCACACACATAAAGGGAGAGAGAGAGGACACGTCTTCCTCTTATGACTTCGTTCTGAAGATCTTCGAAAATTTTCAGAAATAACCAATAACTTAAAAAATTCTAAAAAAAAATTATCAATTAAGAACCCAAATGTAGATGTGTCAAATCAAATATCATCACTTGTCTTGTTTGATAAAATTTTAATTTCCAATATGTTCTTCCACTTACGGTGCAGATACAGACGAACGTATAATTTAATAGTTTGCAAAATTGTTGAACTCATCAAATCTAACACTTATTTGGTTCTGTCGTTTTTCGTAATTGAAAGTTAAATCATTTCATCGAGTCAAAGAACAAAATTATTATCTTACTTGAAATTGTGTAAAACTATTATTATAGGATTTAACCGATTGACTTTTTGTTTAAAACGTCGTACTTGAAGCAACATTAGGGCTATCAAAGATGAACCTCATAATTCTGAGCATCTGTCAAGTTATGAGGACGAAACCTGATTCGGCTCTTCCCTCTCCAAATTTCCACATCAGTGGCAAGATTTGTGATCTTAACAAGTTTAACTTAGATCTGCTCTGCGGCACGGAGGGTCTTCATAGTATCGGAGCTCTTTCCCAAGACTAGACAGAAACGACGCTGACTGCAAGTTCCCTATCATGATCACCAGGATACAGCAACTTCCAAATTATTTCTATAGAAGAAATTCAATAATTATTCTTTCCCTACCAAATAGATTATTTGTTGGAATAAACTCATTCATATGAATTAGTTTATACTTATTTAGTTTCAATAAGCTTTAACGATAGTTATTAACAATGGAGCATGTAATTTTAAACTGTAGTCTGATGATAAAAATGACAAATAGAAAGTATCTAACACCTCGAGTTTCCGTACCACGCCAAATGAGACCCTTCAAGCCTATTTGATGTTGAGTTTCAGACCTCATATTATGTAGTAGTCGCACATTACTCAGCTTGTACATAGTTGATCATGGACTACCGTAGCTGAGTTGTAAATAGGACTATTTAGATGTGGTTATCTAATGCATTCTACAAAGAAATAAAATTTCAATGTAAAGATACTCGCATTCATCATTATATGACTCTGGTCTTAGAAAAGTTTGTCCACCAAATTTTACAATAAGTCTAAAAATAGTCGAAATTGATATGGTTTTTTGGTTGATTTAAAGTAACGTCATTCTAGATCTAATGAGAGTCGTTGGAGAAAGGATATCTAAATTTGAGATTACTGGAATCTAGAATATAATCAACCCACAATCATACTAAGTAACAAGAGTAGGATTCAGATCGAAATTAGATTTGAATTTGACCTGTCAAATTTTTACCAACTTTACCAAATATTTATCAACCCTTTATTCGAGCTTCCTAGACTGAATACAGAAAAGCTAGGGAAGATGGCGATTGTATTTTGAACGAATATATATATATATACACGGTCATTCATTTGTACATACAGGGTTAGTACAAATGAATGACCGGATTTTGAATACTTATATCATTGAATCTATTACACATATATGTGAGACACAAAATTAAAGAATATAGCTAGTCTGCATCATATTAGGTACCTATTCACCTATAATTACTTCACACTAATCGCTGAGTCAAAAAAAAAAAACTTCCGCAATCTCCAACTACTAATTTCCCATTAAGCGTTTTATAGTTTATAAATGATGCCTCATTAATCTTATCCATTCACTTGCATATTTCGTTATTAATTCACAAAAATCACGGTTCATTTATTGGAAGAGGTTCTTAAATTAAAGAACATCTGAAAGTCTCCATGATTTAGCTGAATGAGTTATGCGACAGAACTCCGTTATAACGTAACATTGAAAAAAAACTGTAACACCTCTCCCTCCTTAGTTAACTCTACAATGCTTGTAAAGTTTAATTAGTCGTTAAAATCCCAATTCCAGTTGAAGAGCGTCATAAAAATACAAACTTATACAATTTCTTCACAGGTTATGTAGGATCTCTCTCTCTATCTCTCAATTAAGCCTTAACGTGCCTGATTCCTAGTTTCCTGGTTTAGAATTAAACAATAAAGTACTAAATTACCAACTCACACATTTCCGAATAAAGCTCTTCTTGAATACTGCAGGTTTGATTCCTATTTCAACATATTCTAATCATGAATAACCTTTTTGGCCGATTTTAATCACAGAAGATTAATTGCAGTCCCAGAAGGTAAAGTACAAACAATTTCTATTGTATTCCATTTCATTTTCAATTCTGCTTCGTTTATGTATCACTATCCTCAATTCAATTCATTACACTACTTATTTTCATCTAGTTTGCGCAATTACTTTTCATTTGAAAGGATCTGATTGTAGGACTTTATTTGATTATCCCTTGTCCTCAATAATAAATTTATTTCTTCTGTGCATAAAATGCATATTTCAGCATTCAGTAAACCTTTTTTCGACCCTTATTATTTTTACAAGCTTGGGAAACAATATATTACGTTTCAAACATATTAAAAATTGGATGCCTAACGTATCAGAATTCGATGCCACATGCACTCATACACCAGGAAGTGCTATTAATATTTAGAACAAAAAGAGCTAATGAGGTTTCTGTTACTTTCTTACCTAAAGGAAAATAACACGCATTCTCATTTTCTGAACTGAAAATAATTTCTTCGGGGAAAAAAATGTTATTGAAGCGTAATGTACTGCAGTCTATTCCTGTTTTACTTCATGACAAATCAAGACATTAAAATATTATAATCCGGTTTGTTATCCTTCTATAGCCACGTTAGTCTAGAGATCACGATCGCTAGCTTGCGGTTCGACATTGTTTTCGTCGAGTCGGAGTTCGAGCACTGGTGCTACTAAAAAGCCCCCATGTAGCGTAGCTATGCCCGTAAAACCTGTCAAAGCTCCAAGTCCTCCTTCGGTATTGTGTGGAGATTTGGAGAAGTATGATCCAGATGAGATATTGTCCTCGTCACTTGAACGTGGTTCAAAACTACGAGGTGCGTCGTCAATAGCCTCCGTGTCGCATCTAAGTGTAACGTTAATAAACAATCGATCAATGAAAAAATTGTCATTTTTGTTTAATATCATGGATAAAATATAGAATAACTTAAATTATAAATTTATGTTGTTTAACATTTCAAGCATTCTTAGAAAGTTTCATAAGTTTAACATTTACAATGAAATAGTGTCTACGTATGTTAATTAAGATATTTGTAGAGAGAGAGAAACAGAATTGCAATTAAGCAGATAATAACGTAAAATAAATATTTGGATAACAAGTTGTAATTGTAATCGTAACAAGATAATTATTTAAAATAAAATGTACCTTTTGATCAACTTTACAAATAAAAATATATGGGATCAGTTTTAATCTCGAAAAAATATAAAACATGGAATAATTTTTATTTTGTCTTATTTTTATAAAAAACGTGTTTACAAATGAAATAGATAAAATAATGCCAAAAAGATGCATTCAACATATTTTTTTAAAAAAAAATTATTTTAAAGGTGAACTTAATATTATAGAACACAAAACTTTTTTTTTTTCTGGAGTAATTAAAATATTTAATAAGATTGAGTCATTTGGTTGGAAGTTTTAAATAATATGCATTTCGTTTAATTTTCTCATTCATAATACAAATTAATTCTTTCAATGTTAACATGTTTGGTTTTGGGTATCGAAATTGTTATAGTCAATAAATTTTACTGTCCCAGAAATTTACAATATTCTCATTTAAAGTCAGTCCCTTTGGTGAATGCAAAAGTTTCTCATATAAATTTCTACAATGTTCTTTTTCATTATATAACCTTTTCCACCAACGTGTCCTGGGTTTTTTTCAATAATTAAAAACCATCCAAGATAATTGTAAATTAAATAGGTCCTTAGAATAATATACTGTTAAAAACATAGTATTTAATAGATAAAGGTCTATTTTATTATAAATATTCACCAATTTAAAAAAAAAATGCCTAACAATTTTCTTTAAATTATTTAATAGTGAAAGCTTGCATCTTAAGAGAGAAACATTCTTCAATATCAATAGATAAAACCGAAACAAATTGAATCATTTTTGTTCATATTAAAAAAATAAGTATCTTTTAAATAAGAATATATTTATGTCTGAATAAATTTTGAGCTCACACCACAACTAACAGACAAAATATAAACAACAAAATTTTAACATCGGAATATAACATGTATTTTAAAGCAGGGGAGGGGGGAAATTGAAAAATTTCTTAATTGAAAAATATTTAGGAATTTATGCAATTATCGAAATGTATAGAATTCATCTTTAATATAAATTTATATTATTTATGATAAAGTATGTGATTCATTATTAATTTTGATGTACTACATTTTTAAGTATAATTTTAAAAATTTCTTTTTTTCTTTCAGAATGATTTCGAAAATATGAAGATTAAATGCATTAAGTCTGAAAACTACAAGGCTTAAACAATCATCTACATTTTGTATCTCTAATTGTATCGCTTTATATACCAGTTGAAGATCTTAAAGAGAGAAAGAAAAAGTTCATAGAACAATGGATGTTTTGACAACTGTGGCGGATCTAATGGAATTAACCACGACTTATCCTGATGATGATTATTCTGGTCCGAACAAAACAGGAAATTACAGTAACTACGAGGATGACTGGATTCCCAATGCTGAAGAATTACCCTATCTAATCAATGTTACCAGAGATGTTCCAATAAAATATGCCATGCCTCTGTTCGGATATATGATGCCATTTCTTTTGCTGATAACTCTCATTGCTAATACTTTGATTGTCATAGTTTTGGCTCAAAAACATATGCGAACTCCAACTAACTTGGTTCTTCTTGCAATGGCGATATCCGACCTTCTGACACTTTTGTTCCCGGCACCATGGTATTTTTACATGTATACCTTAAATAATCATTCCAAGATACTATTTCCCACAGCCCTTTGTTACTCTTACCATTGTATGATAGAAACTATTCCTGCCTTTTTCCATACGGCCTCCATTTGGCTTACCCTCTTACTCGCCGTGCAGAGGTACATCTATGTGTGTCATCCAACAACAGCCCGTACTTGTTGCACAGTACCAAAAGTGTGGAATGCCATGGGTTGGATATACTTCTTCGCTCTAATCCATCAATCAACAAGATTCTTTGATAGAATATTCCACAGCATTCGCTTCCGTTGGGAAGGTGAACTCCATGAAGGTTGCTGGTCCATGACGGCTGACTGGGTAAGGGAAACCATCACGGAGAACATATACTATACCGGCTACTATGGATTCAGAATATTGTTCGTACATGTGGGACCTTGCTTGGCTCTAGTCATCTTCAATGTCCTTCTTTTCTCAGCCTTACGAAAGGCCCAGTTGAAAAGAGACAAACTCTTCAAGGAGAACCGAAAAAGTGAGTGCAAGAAATTACGAGACAGTAATTGCACCACTCTGATGCTCATTGTAGTAGTAACGGTATTCCTCGTTGTAGAAATTCCAATGGCAGTTACAACCCTCTTGCATGTGATGCAGAATGCACTGGATCTGCACATCGCTGATTATGATGACCTGAACACCACTATCCTGTTCATCAACTTTCTGATCATTCTGAGTTATCCGGTCAACTTCGCCATCTATTGTGGAATGAGTCGCCAGTTCAGGGAAACTTTCAAAGATCTCTTTCTTCAAGGTCGTATTCCAAGCGCACGAGAAGGATCTTCCAGATATTCCCTTGTCAATGGACCACGCACTTCGACCAATGAAACGATTTTATAAAGAAATCTTTGATTATGAAACTAGTATTATTACTATAATCGCAGCAAGAAAGGAGCTTCGATTATAAAAGGAATTAATACATGATAAAGAAATCGAAATGCTATTTTCTGTTTATTCGCTTTGCTGATGTGAACGAACTACACATATGAATACTATATAAAAAGTTTCAGCATCATAAGCTTAGAAATTCTGAGGAGAACAGAACATCAAAACCAAATTTATCGTGTAAAATGACTATTGAAAAGCAAAAATATAACATATTCATAGCATCCATATCTAAGTAACATTGCTGTTTTACAAAGAATAAAAAACAGATACAAAAGGAAGAATGGACATATATATATATTCAATTTTATATTGAGATTTTCAATATATTTAAAATAATATATCAGTGACTTAAAATCAACTATCGATGAAAATTCGAACATGGTTTAACAGCTAAACATAAATGTTTTTATATTCGCTAAATGTTATAAAAGCATGCACTATGTAAAATATCCCTCTGTGGAATCACTGCACAAACTATCATTTTATAGTTTTTCGATAAACTATTTCGGTGTTCTCAGTATTTGAATTTTTATCACAAAAATCCATAAATGTACTTTTGAGTTCATAAAGATGTGTGTTTATATAGACTCGCAGCATCTCGAGTAGGTTGTTCTACTACTATCGGGGGCTCTAGTAGGAAAACCTGGAGAGACTGTTGCGAAATATTGTTTATGTTCGCATTGTTATTGTAAAATTCTTTGTTTCTTTTTCAATTTGTGTGAATGTTGTGCATGTAAGCCACAAAATTTTCATATTTGGTGTCATGGTGAAGCCGAACCCATGATGGTGCTCGACGTAAAATGAATAAATATATATATATTATTCAGTGTATTTTTTTCTTCCTTTGTTTTGTAAAGTGCGATTACTTAAGAAAGGATTATTACATAACAATCACAGTGACTCACAACATTATAATTCTCCCCATCAAATTTCCGTCACTCTTTTCCATCAAACGTCTAACTTAATAGGATTAACATTGCCCTGGAGTTTGGTAAAGTTGATTTCTATCAAATTTATCAAATAAATAAAAATCAATGTTTTCATTGATTTATTAGGTAACAAATATTGCATATTGTTATTAAAAACTTACTACGTTGATATTTAAACGTTTATCTATATTCCCATGCAAACATATTAATACCATATACACCATTCATAGAATCAGGATCAAACTCGCGATTCACACGAAAATTTCAAGCTATGAAGTCAAGATCTAAAATACTAAGCTACCACTACAGCTTCTAAATATAAAAAGTTTGAGCCACACAGTAAAATTTCATATTCAGCTGTCCGCTTTACCCCTCTAATTGACCTTTTAATGCAATCGAATCTTGAATTCCCCGAGTCTCCGGCGATTTCATTCAACTAACTGTCCCTGCAACTTTAGAGTTAAAAATCAGAATTTATACTTCAATTATTGTGTCTTTCGACTTTTTTTTGTGTATATATATATATATATATATTTTAATAAATTTTACTGCTTAAATAAGCATTTCTAAATATTACTTAATAATTATTTAAAGGAATTACAAAGTTTTCAGAGGCTTTTAAATTAAATCACTTTTTCTTGCTTGCTAGGATTAATTCGATAAGAAAAGTAATAGTTAGCTTACTGAGAGAGTGCCCCAAGATACTGGCGTGTTTCCGCCAAAACCTTTCGGATGAAACAATAGAATATATCTCTATTGTATCTCATATATATATATAACTTGATCTCATAATCCTTACGTGGTGTGATTATTAAAATGACAGCTCGTGCGTTTTTCTCGTCACTTGACTTTATCATTGTGAGTAACTTACGTATAGTTACAGTGAAATTAAATAATTAACGAACAAATTCTTTTAAACATAACGCCGAAAAAAAAAATTCCTACCCTTATTTTTTCCCTTTGATAAAACTTTATACAACAAAGTAAAATCAAATTCCCAGACAAACGAATAAAACAAGAAAATTTAATGACTCTGAGAAACAAGAAGATGGTGTAGAGCATTCACGAATACAAATCGGAAGCTATTTCAAAAATAAATACTAAAGAATGAATTTTCATGTATACTGATGAAATTCCAACTGAAGAAATGACACATTTACAGGCCCCTACATTTTATATGAATAATAATCCACTTCTAATAGTCTCTTAAATAAGCATAGATGGAATATAAGTAATTCTCACGGGAGAAAAGAAAAAAAGAAATTGATTCGAGCTGATATGAGAGAAATGAATACAAAATGCCAAATACCTACTAGTGTTTCGAAATACACCTCCTAGTTTCCAAATCTATTTATGAGTTAGTTCCGAACAGTTGATTAAAGTTTCCCGTACAGTAATTTGCAACAACTAGTTTATAAGTTGGCCACAAAATTCATTAACTCGTCTCTCATGCTCATAACATTGTGCACGGGTTCTATTAATCCTGACTTCCCATCACATTACAATAACAAAGTTAGCATTTGATTCACACTTCGCTCTTATTAAGGTCTCAACAAACTAAATATGGATCAAATCAAACGATGTTATTATACAAATGTTGCTAGAAGCTGAGCTTTACTTCAGGTGAACTAGAAACAATGACAAGAAATTAATAACGTATAGGTTAATTTTAGTTCATACTACTTATTAATTTAGTTCAGTTCAAGAAAGGATTTTTTTCTCCCCAAACATGAAAAAGAAATTTTCGCACTAACAAATAAAAAATAATAACAGGTTCCCCTGATAAAAAGTTATCAAATGCATAAATCAGTTTATATAAATTAAGGAATCTCAGAACTTTAATCAGCCAATTTCAGGTTACGTCACTTTTAAAAATTATTAGCACTGTCATTAATCAAAAAACTATTATTTTGGGATACGTATTTGATCCTTAAAATGTGCAATAACAATAACAATGACATTTATTGTGCAATAACAATAATAACAATGACAATAATTTGATTCATTAATAAATCAAACAGTAATACTTTTGATTTTAAAAACGAATATTTTTCTCTTCTTATCTATGATGAAACTTATCTATTTCTAAACATATATTTAGAAATCGTATTCTTTATTCGGGACATTAACTGCAATAAAAACTTACATATTTAATATTTACTATATAACTTATTTAATATTTATTAGACAAACTTGAACATAGAAATATCTTCATGTAATTAACGTGCATTTCACGTTGATCAATTTTAGACAAGAGTGCATTGAGTCGATTACTACGCTTGCGGTTAGCCGGCGTCGGATAGTGAGATAAGTAAAGCCATATACTTCATTATGACGGCTGATCGCACGAGTACATCATTCGTTTTTGACGCGAGACATGGAAATAAATAAATATTGGAACTTGAAAGGAAGACAAGTGATTAATGCAGTATATTACTGAATATTATAACTAGAGATATACATATCAAGACAAAAGAAAACATGACTTGGGTAACATGTCGATTTGGGTACTTTGTAAATATCGCCTACCTTCCGAAAATTTAATTCAGGTCGCTAAAGTATCTATAACCACCATCTGAAAATAAAATAATTTAACTATCTTTATAATTATTTCTATAAAGATGGTTATTTTATCATTATTCCATATACTCCTTTATTGTACCAATTTGTACAATATAATTTATGGCACACACATGAAAAAAAATAAATTTTTTACTGCGTAAAATCTTTTACAATGCCCACACAATTGCATGTTGTGTCGCTTTTGTTAGGACCGGCCTTGACTGACATTCATCCAAATGGAATGGATGAAACAGGATTGTAAATTAATATTGTGACGACTCATTTATTCCCACACATAAGAACAAAAGCAAATGTCAACACCTTAATTCAAATTTTGAACTGGCTTGTAGAATTAAAATGCATTAAATGTCAATAGGTTCACAGATACCCATTTCCAATCATCACAAACGAATATTTTCTAAAAATATTTATTCCGCGTAAACAATAAAAATAAGAAAAATTGTAACTACAGTAATATTTTTATTCAAAAACATGTGTAGCCTACTAAAAATCTTATAATGTTCTAGGCTTAGTTTTTTTTTTTTATTATTATTAACGTCATACTAGAAGCAACACGAGGGTTATTGGCGACGGACCTCGTAATTTTGAACCACGTTCAAGTGACGAGGACGACACCTGAGCTGGCACCCCCCTCTCCTAACATCCATACCACGCCAACGGGAGGACTTTGAGCCCCGAACAGATTTAACGTGCATCAGCCCCGGCTACACGGCGGGCCTTTGGCGGCCAAGGATCGAACCCGCGACTGAACGAAAACCGCCGGCCGCTAGTCCACGACCTTGACCACTAGGCAACCGCGGCCCACATAATGTTCTAGGCAGAAATCATCAAATAAAAAATGCTGTTCGCAACAAGTCTTTCGTCTGTTGTATATTATTCAACTAATTAATCAGAATTATGTTTCTTTTACCAATAAAATCATATACAACCGGGTCTTAGTAAATGGATAAATTCTTTGCAGACTATCATTGATAGTACTATTGACAAGTGTGTGAAAATAAGTGATTATTTAACTGAATATCTGTATTGAGTCTATGCAACACAGCAAAAATTACACTTCCTCAGTTAACACTGAATTTAAGTAGTTTTTTTCCATTATCGCAAGTTTTTGATGCAGAACACTTTTGGCTATTAATTTCTTTTTTTTTTAATATTGATTTGAACATTAAAACTAAGAATCTGTAACAAGTAAATCAAAATTTTCACTCCACTTTTTTCCATTATTGAATTAGACGTATGAGTGATATACGAGGGTAGTTCAAAAAATACCTATGCTTGAAACTAGATGGCGTTGCAAAGGCAAGTTCGTGATATTATCGTATGCTGCCATAAGTCAAAAAGCACCAAAACAGTTTTACATTAACTCATTGGTTCATTTTGATTCAATTGCGATTTGCTCAACGCAGCACCTATCAAAGTTCGATAGGTGCTGCATTGTATAAGAACTGGATTCATCATTATAATTATACATCAGAAACAAAGAAACTATAAAAAAAAAAAATGGATCGCTACCAATGAATCTGCTACAAACTCCAAACGATCCAATGCTTTATTCTGTTACAAATACAGAATTTTTTTTGTACTTAATTTCAATACGTACATGCATACAAATATTACAGAATCAGTTTTTCGAAATTATTTTAAAATCAAAGAAAATTCTATTAAAAAAGGAAAAGAAGCCAAAATGCTTTCAACATTTTATTCCTAAAGTAAAAAAAAATTTCTAATTTTTTTTTCTATCATTTTATATTAAATTTGTTCTTTGTTGCTTTGACTCTCTTAATAAGTGCTATTAAAAGCGGAAACAATTGAATAATTAATAATCCACTTTTGGCAGTTCAAGAAAACATCGTTTTTTCTTTCAATAACATCAATGCGCATTAGTCAAAAAAAAAGCAATGCCTTAAGGTAACAGAGACGCATTCGACAATGAAATATGAATTGCAAAATTTAAATAAACTTACTGTTTTTAAAATTAAAAAGCAATGGAAATCGTATTTTAACATTGATGTATTTGCATATTTGTTTGCGCACAGAAAATCCAATTTATACATGCGAATAATTGTGTATGAGCAATTAATAATCAATAGCTATCTTTACATACATCTTGCACAAAAAACGCTGCATTTATAATTTCGGTAATATGCAGAATATTTATAAAAATAACATTCTATATAGTGAACACAGTTATAAATTCAAAAGGTTATTGTAATAAAATTTTAAATTATTACGCAAATCTCCCATAATTTTATACAAATATTGTGTAGTACAAAAACTTTTTGTGAGGGTTTGTAAGAAAAAAATTATGTTCAATAAGAAAATATCAACACTATGGATAAAATACATTTTCAGGAATGTGTATAAAAAGCCTAAAAAAACACAATTTGAGAAAAATGCAAGTATAGATATTATTCTGAAAGGAATGGAGCATTTGTTTACAATTTTATAATTCAATCTTAAAACCTATTTTTTAACTTCTAACAAATAATTCATCCATAGATTTAGCAAAGTACCCTATGTTCATTTTTACAGCAAAATCAAAAATGCACATTTTGAAGCATTTTCACGTCTCTGTTTACCTTTAATAACTTTCACAATTCCCATCCCACTAGGGCAAAAACCGTTTTGAAATTAATAATGTGTAGCAATAGAAGTTAAATAATAGATTTCAAACAAATAAAAATTATTCCATTTTTTTTAAAAAATTTTGTTAATTACAAAGTTAATTAACTTTTAAAAAGAATTTTTTTATAAACCGTAATATTTTTCGTATACAATTAATTCCTCAGTTTAAATTTCAAGTTTTATATAATTCCACTAAATGTTGTGGAATTATGAATGTTTTAAAAATAAGCGTCCACGTCTAAACTAAGTGCCTAAAACATTTGGCAGTATAAAATTTTCAACTCACAATTTTTCAATCGATAGATTTATTTTTCCAAATTCTAAAAGGATTTGAAAAAAATCAAAATGAATAATGTTATAAAAATATACATTAATTCAGTTACAAAAAGAAGTGAATCATAACATGTTAATTTTTCTTTACATTTTTGTATTTCTCATATCCTAAAATTCCATGCAAATCCCTCCAATAATTCAAGAAATATTCACCATCAAACCACAACCAAAAAACAATAAATATTAATAGACCATATATTAATTTATAGAACTTACGCAGTAGTTGAAAACAAGAAAAATATCAATCAGAATGCACAAAATAATAGAGTCTATGCTTCCCCTAATGCTTTTCTTCAAAACTATCAGGTACTAGCAATCAAATTCTAATGAAATTTCCAACATCAGATCTTTTTAGACCAATATCTACCTAATTCTTCAAAAAATTCTTATTCTTAAGTATGAAAATTCTTTTTGAAGTCTATTAACTATGTTCAGTTACTCTATTAATATCATAATTTAATTCCCTCTAAGCCATTAAGATCAATTTCATCATTTGTGATCAAAATTGAGAAGTTATGGTTGTCGCAATTTATTTTTTTTTAACATCTTTACATTATACATTTATCTTCATACAATGAATAAAAATTGACATTTAAATGTGATGAAATTTCATTAACATTTGTAAAACGTTTTCAAATCAAAATTTAGCAGTTTTACAAGGAAGTTACAATTGAATTTCTCTGGGTTTTTTTTTCATTGACATATTGCTAATCAATACTGCTTAACATTATACTTTAAAAATTATGTTAAGAATTATTTTTATCACTATACAGAGTTATCCAAAATGAATCATACAATTTTAAAATTCCATATTTTTATAAATAAACAACACAAAATGATAAGTGCATGAATACAAAGGAAAACTGTAAATGTTTTATATTGAGAAAAATACAGGGCCCTCATGTATTCTTCATGAAACTATTTCTCAATGACTGTTTTGGAAACATTCAGAGAGCTACCTAACAATTGGATCAGTTGCAATGGACCAGATGACTTGATGTTACACAGTTGGCCACATAAGTAACCTGATATGGCCTAATGTGATTTCTTCCTTTGGGGATTTGTAAAAGATAAAGTATATGCACCAACGTCATCCACAAATTCATGTAAACTTAAACAACAGCAATACAGTCTAATGTAGTACAATCAGCTACCACTGACACTTTATAATGCGTTTGGCAGGAATTTACATATCCAATTGACATGACACATGTAACTAAAGGAAGTTATATCTAACACTTGTAAAAAATTTCCAAATTTTCCCTTTACATTCATTTATTACTTATCATTCTGTGTCATTTATTTCCCGTTGATGTGGTGTGGATGTTATGAGAGGGGGTGCCAGCTCGGGTAAGGTCCTCGTCACTTGGCCGAAGTTCAAAATTACCAGGTCTATTGCCAATAGCCCCTGTGTCGCTTCAAGTGCAACGTAAATAAAATCAAACCATATTTATGAAAATACAGCATTTTGAAATCACATGATTCATTCTGAGTAACACTGTATATGTTTGAATTTACTATGAGAAAAAATATATAACATAAGAGAATTCAACAGAATGAAATAAAATACTCATACTTCTGTTTTTAGCTTAAAGTTTCTTGGCATTTAAGGATTGTTTTGAGCAAAAATGTCCTTTCAAACCAAGATTTAATTTTTATAGGGAAAAAAAATAAAGATTATTTTGAAGATTTTAATCTGAGATCCAAAAATGCAATGCACAACTTCAATTGGCGGAACATGCAATATTTTACATGTTCCTCCAATTGAAATGAACAAAGAAGATTTTTTTATACATATTCCACCAAATAATCATTTACAACAGAGAATTTATATGGAATTCTTTTTTTCTACATTTTCCATAACATCAACATATACAAAATAATCCACATAAATAGCTATTTACATCAGAAATAATTCTTATAAAAATCGCACACGTAAGAAAAGTTTGAGGATATTTTATCTTCATTGATTGCACAAATAGATGCTTGAAATTCTGATTTTAAGTCATCACAAAGTGGCCAGGAAATTTCAGAAAAAATCTAATATGAAATAAGATATACTTTATACAAAAACTTATATCTCCCAAAACCACTTCACTGAGAGATTCATAAAATGTAATTAAATGAAAGATGTTTCATACAGATATACAACTCACTAATTTGAATTCAAAAACACCATTGTACTAAAAATTCTTGTTTATTATTTTAATATCATTTGCAATACAGATATGTATAGCACTATTTTGCAAATAAAAAATAATTGTACATAACAGCAAGATAGAAATACCACAAATATACATTTTTCTTTCAATGCAAATTATGAATAATGTAAAACTGAACAAAATATTCAATACTCAAATAAGATCACATTTATATCTTCCTTTACATCAATAATTTTTTTTCTAATTCAAGTAACACCAATTAAAAATGCATTCAAAGTAAATTGAGAAAAGAAAACAACTTCCACTTACATATTAGAACACACCAATAAAAGATGGGAAATGAATTCTGGTGTGATTATTCAAGTAAAAGGAATGAAAAAAGACTTATGATTAAAATTTTGAAAATATAAATTATCAGTTATTAAATTACAAATTTGTGTGATTGAAAATAATTAAGAGCGTTATGTAATACAATTTACAGCTTTTTTTTTTTTTAACACAAAAGATATGTACCTCAAAAAGCCATTTAAAAAAATATACGATTTGTATAGTAAAAAGGGGGAAGCAAATATGTGTGATGTGCAAGATGTAATATAGAGCTTTATTTTTTAAAAAAAAACATGTAAAAAAGTAATGAAAACTTGAGTGCATAAGTTTTCAGGTATGTGTATTTGCATTTACATATTTAACATTTATACATTTAATAACATTTATATATTTAACACTTATACATTTCATATAATTTAAATATTTAAAACTAATATCAAATTCGTATGTTTTAATTAATAACAAAAATAATTAGGAATGCATATATATTGCCTTAAAAAAAGAACAAAAACTTTTAATTAAAAATACTAGAACTAATATTAATTATCCCTCCTTACTTGGATGAAATAAATTCATTTGATTAAGGTGAGATAGATCAAAATAGCTGCCCAAACTAGAAAAGTTTGCCATAATTGAATTGAATTATATATATATATATATATATATATCAACAACCTTGTAGAATTTTTCTGATACACAGCTAGACTTATCCGCGGATATCAATGAAATTTTAAGGCTTCATCAGCAAATAAAATTATGTGACATCTTAAATCAAATTGCTATGTAGGCCCCAACAACATTCATACAACCTTAAGAAAAAGGCTGTGCAAAAAGCAAAAATCATCTGAGTAAAAAAAGGAGGTATTTTTCTTAGACTGTATTATTATAAAACCATATACAAAAAGTTGGGTATATATACATTAAACATTTCTTTGAAAATTATTTTTCCCATACATGCTAACTCAGCAAATTGAAAATATTTTCTATATGAGCTAGATTAGTTTCAAATCATGTGGGTGAAAATATTTAATTTTTCTTCCACTCTTTTTATTGAGGTCATGCTTCTACTACAAAAAAAACTTCCAAATTATTTCTGATTTATGAATGTTTCAGTTTCATAAATTTAGTACAAGGTTTGATTTTGTTAGTTAGTAAATTACTGGTTTAAAAGAATATCACAGCATGGATTCCAAGATAATATCTCATACACTAAATATCACAACAGAAATTAAATAACACAAATCAAGAAACAGGAGAAATAAATATTTAGAAAGCAACTTGTTTATTTTCTACAAATTTAATATTCATAAAATTATCCATCAAAACACATGTGCAAAACAAACATTAAAAATAAGTTACTGATCAGATTACAGATGCAGAAAATTTTATAGTTATACAAAGAACATGAACAAAGATGAAACTATATACAATTTATTTACAAGTAATTTCAATGAAAAATATTTTCCATTACATACAATACAAATATTAGCATTTTAACCATTAAATATTTCACAGCTTTCAATCACAAGTAAAGCAGCTCTTTTTCAGCAATTCGAAATGTGGAAGACAATGTAATTAATACATTAATTTCATTATAAATTTCATTTACTAATACATCACTGACATGCTAATAAAAAATATAATTTCAATTTTATAATTCCAGTAATGATCCAAGATTATCCTCTAAAATATTGTTTTTCTGAATATTGTATTTTAGTTCTAACAGTTTCTGAGAAATACTGGAAGCTGAAGAAATTGTACTAGGTAGTTGTCTTCCCAAGAGATTTGATATGTCAGAACTTGTATCTAAAAGCATGATTTTTGTTACAGAAGAAATGTAAATATTACTTCAATGTAAATAATAAAAATAAATGCAATTTCTAAAAAAAATTCTAAACCATATACTTCAGTTTTCATTACGTAATGAAATAAATTCAATCTTAATTTAACAAAGAAATAAGTAATATAAAAGAAAAATTAAGTCAATTTCTACTTAAGTCAACAAAGAAAAATTTTATTTTAGTCACTTTTTTATTTAATAATTACAATTAATATAAATATGTATATACATATGACAGAATCACAATATTAAGTGGCAAAAGAAATTTTTTCCAGCGACATGCTTTGTCACTGTTGGTATTTATTCCTAAATTCATATCCTGCTAAATATCTTGTATAAAAGAAATTTTTTTCTCCCATATAAAATTAAAATTAATTACTTGAAAATCAAATAAAAAAATTGTATGCTTCGACAAGAATTGATCCAAAGGCATGAAGATTCTACACGACGCTCTACCAACTTTGCCATTACAAGACAAATGACATAGTAGAAGCATTGACTTGTTTCTTAATTCAACCAGTAAATTAAATGCAGTTAAGCCCAACCATCCATGGTGACAGGAATTATTTGGCGGTATATTGCCAAATGTGGTTACCCTGATCCACTTCACGGACTTAAAGTTTAGGCAAAAAAAATCGCCAAGTTTGACAATTTTTGAAATCGTGCCAAGTGGTTGGGCTAAATTGCATTTTCACCAATTAAATTTAATTAATGAATTAATATTTGAAAAAACTGTATTAACATCAAGTGTCCTCCACTACAAGTTTAAAAAAGTGTATTTGAATTTGAGTGGATGAATAAAAAGTCTTTTATTAACGATTGAAAATTTGAACAAGATATACATATAGAGAGAGAGTGTGAGGCAATAGTAGGAATTTAAAAAATATTTCAAAACATTTAAAAGAGGAAAAAAAAGAAACTTAATATTTTTTTAAAATTCATCTATCAAAATAAGGAAGCTGAAAATTTATTTCAAAAGAAAGAAATATATATAACAGTGCAAGAATTCTTTTTCATTAAAATATTTTTTTTAAAAAAAATGTATTTTGAGAGAAAGCAAAATTACCTTTAACTCCATTTGCTTCATGCATATATTCAGGAAAATCTGAAAATCTTACTCTGCCCAATTTTAATTCAGAAGTTTCAAAAATAAAATTATCAGTAGCATCATCACTTTCTATAAAATAAAGGGGAAATATTACTCATGATTACATTAATAGAAAAAAAAATCAGAATTAAGTTTTATTTTTAAAAGCCCAATTACAATAACAAAGATATATTTAAAAACAGTTTGATAAATAGTTAAACAATTCATTATATATAGTATTGTTTGTATCACAGTAAAATTTAAAAACATTATAATAATACAGATAAATGCTATAAGACTTACTTTCTTAGATTATTTAGATTTCTCTAGGATAGAATGTTTTTCACTGATATGTATAAAAAAAAATTCATTTATATTTGCATTAATTTTAAAAACATATTAACAAGATAAAAGACCAGTAGAATGATGAAAGGAAATTAGTTCAAAATAATTCAAATCTTTATGGATGTCTGGTTTCATCAGCAATGTCAGGCATAAATTGATTATATTGGTTTGTATCAAAGACTGGTGAAGGAAAAGTTTCAGGCACCAACTAATATGCACAGTGAGTGAGTGAGTGAATGTAAAGTTTATTGGCACAAGAGCCAAATATGGCTATGCTGCGCCAAACATGATTAAACTGTAGTCTAGACGTGAAGTTGAAAAAAAGATAAGTGATTGACAAGAAGGAGGGTCAAAAATAGAGAAGGATCGCTAGGGTATCCTGTGAGTAACTAATATGCACAACTAAAGGTAAAAATCTATAAAATCATTTACCAATTTTCCTGATCAACAATGAAACACTTGTATTATTATTTCTCATTCAAGTGACAACTACAAGTTCCTAGACATTTATTAACAGCTTCATTCTCCAATATTCATATGAAACTTTCAATCAATATTTTTCAAATTCAATATTATGCATCAACTAGTACAATATAATTACATAAAATAAGTTCTAGTTTAATTTACACATATATTTTCAGATTTTTTTTTTAATGAAAATTACAGCAGAGTTATAAATTTTTGAAAATAAAATGCTTAGTTAAAAATACAACAAAGCAAAAAGTTAAAAACATTTGAAAAATTCAGCACAGTTATCCTTTTAAAAAATATATGTGAAAGAGCAAATTAAAAATAATTATACTTATTTGAAATATAGCATCAAATTCTTCAAATACAAGCTTTTGTTCAAAAGCAATAATACTAAAATTCATAAATATCCATTTTGTACTAAATAATTCCTTGAATCATCCAAAAAGATCAAAGAGTTGCAATAGAGCTTTTATTATTCAAAAAATACTTATATCAATTAAAACAAAAATATTTTCAATTTAAACTTGAAATTTTAAATGGAGAAAATAAGTAACTCTAAGAAACAAAACAAAAAAAAAAAAAAAATGAAAAGATTGTGAAAAAGGAAAAAATTTATTTATAATAACCTTTGATTGCTTCCTTTTCTGAAATAAAACTTCCTGGCTGTAAAAACTGTTTCATTTCACATGGATGTTCCAAATCAATAATAGGAAAGCTGTTATTTTTTTCAGAATTTTCTATTAAAAAGAGAAAAATTATACATATATATAAAAAATTTAGAAGTGAATGAACTACAAAAGTTTAAATCATAAATAAACTAGGAACAGACAGATAAAAATTTTAATCAGAAAATAGAATGAAAATATATTATTCAAATTTAACTGTAAAATAATTATACAAAATTAAAAAGAAAGTAAATTAAATGAAAAATAGGCAAACAACAGAAATATCAAAAAAGATATAGATTGAAAAAATGCATATTACCAAAAATTTGAAGGAAAATAAGAAGTTGGAAAACAATATATTTTAAGTTGTAAGAAACTTTAGACTGTTGGGATAAGTTATTCTAGAATTATTTGCCAAGAAACTATCCCCATCCACAAAACATACTTAGAAAATGGTTATAAAACCAAAAATACCTTTGAAAAGAAATTAAAAACAAAATCATTAAAAAATTAAGAAAAGAACAATACAAGACTGAATAATTCCTTAACAACAAAGACTAATATAACTATAGAGCAAAACTATTATTAAAAACAAAAAATAAACTAAAAAGAACAATATTTTTACCATAGCATATCAATATGTGCAAGAAATCTACAAACATGATGTACAACATACACCCAAAACTAAACAATGTTGTATATTAGCTTTCAGAAAATTAAAAAATTTTATTCCCTAACATCTTGAAAACTTGAAAATTCCAATATTGCAAATCAAATACAGTCTTGAAAAAACAGTTTTAGTTTAGTTTTTATCAACATCGCACTAGAAGCAACATGAGGGCTATTGGCGACAGACCTCGTAATTTTGAACCAGGTCAAGTGACCAGGTCGACACTTGAGCTGGCACCCCCTCTCCTAACATCTACACCACGCCAATGGAAGGACTTTGGGCCCTGACAGATTTAACATACATCAGCCCCAGCTACATGACGGGTCTTTGGCGGCCAAGGATCGAACCCGCAACTGAACGAAAACCACCGGCCACAAATCCGAAATTGGTTCACAGAACTAGGTCTAGTTATTGCCAATAACTAAATTACAGTTGAAAATCATCAATTTGAATCCAGTATCCCTTTACATAAATTTCCTTAAAAAATTGTTTACAACAATATTCAGATTATCAGTGGTAGCATGCTGACGGCACGAATTAATGTATTGATTGTAGACACAGCATCTGCAGACTTAGGAGCTTTGTAACTCTGAAATCTGATTGTAATTAAAAATTAGTCTCCCAAGTTTTATTATATTTAAAAGCACCTTCAATAATGCTATTTTTCACTACATATATTTATTGAAAATACCAAAAAAAATCAAGTTCATTAAAAAATCTATTCATATATATATAGTAAAGTATAGTATTTATAGTATTCTGGAATATAATTTTATTGGATTATTTTTACCCCCTAAATACTTTTATAACACAATACTGCAACAACTGGATCTACAGAAAGGAATAAATTTTTGTCATAACAGAAAGAGAGAATCTTAAAAAAATTATAAAATAACATAACATTCAAGTTATTTATCAATATATTACAACATTCATACAATTGGAGTGTGATGATGATGATTATTGTCCACAGAAAAAGTTTCAATTTAATTTGTTTTGGTATTAGACCTCCACTTCATCTTGTTCTCTTGTTAAATACAGACCTATCAGGAGTAATCAAGTAACTGCAACCATGTTTTACCCATAGTTACAATTTCTATAATTTACTGACCAAATATCTCATCAGGAATCAGTCAACAAGAAATGATTCATTAACTTCATGAATAAAGAAGCGAGTTTGCTGAGTTTGTTCTTATTTGAACTACACTCAATCACAAATACTTCAAAAATTGATATTGTCATTGCAGAATACCTTTATTTATACATATATGTATGTACGTATATATAAAATTTATATAATCATGCGATTTCCAAAAATGCTAAGAAAATTCATGATTATCCCTATTAGTTTGCATGAAAATCCCTATTAGTTCAGAACATGGGAAATATTAAGATTAGCATTTCCCATGCTCTGAACTAATAGGGATAATCCCTACCATCAATTAAGTCCCCATGAAAAATACCTTAAGATCCCTCATCTATTACCATATGATCAGTAAAATCCTTAATTTAGCTTCCCATGAGAAACAAACAGGGAAAATTCTCTGGACTTTTTTCTTAATTATTGGAACAGGTGGACATGTGTCATCCATCCTTCCCCATGTATCTGCTTCCCTCTCAGGGGAACATTAATAAATTCATTATTAATTAATTTAAAGTTTCCTTTTTGTATCACGATTACCACAACTTAAGTAAACAAATGTTTAAATTCAAAATTTCTCTCTCTCTCTCTCTCTATATATATATGACATTACAGTCCAATGAAACTGCTTGTAAAAAGCATTTTTTTTTATAACATATAATTTTATAGTACAATTTTATCATAACATACATTTTTTTTCATTGTAAACAATTTTTTGGCTGCTGGATGTTTTAAAGTTTCAAAATCTCCATTTCCCTTTTTTAACCCTTTCATGATTATAAACAAGCCCAGCTCCCATTCGAATTATACAAAATATTATGCACAGTCAAGTTCAGCCCACTTGTATCACAAAACTTTTTCCCAATGCTCGTTGAGTTCATCTGCATATAATATCAAGCATTGTTTGTATTACAAATTATACCTACTGACAAAATTTAGTTATTTTAATAGCATATTGATGACAATATGGGTACCGTGGAGTTTTTGCTAGCAAGGGGAAATGTTATTGCTCTAATTGTTTTTGATCTACTAATTTTTCTTGCGTAATTTGACTGGAGTTGTTATTGAAGTGGCTCAAAAATGAAAGCTATATAATTCTGATGATAAATAAGTTTTATGATATATATATACACACATACATACACACACATATATATGTATATATATATACACATATACATACATACACACACATATATATGTATATATATATATGTATATATATATATATGTATATATATATATATGTATATATATATATATACACACACACATATATATTTACATATACAGTGAATAATTCCATGTTTAAAAGGGTCAGTTGCAATTGTTGTAAATATTACATTCATGTACTGAAAATAATATTTTAAAGACCATTTTTTAAAAGTGAGTGAGCTATCTGTGTCACCAGTAGAAAAGGGTAACATTTTCAAAAGCAGCTTATTAGAAATGGCTGCCACTTTATGAACTACATGCAATACGAGAGTGAAAACTATTGATTCTCCTAACCATAAAAGAGTTCAACTTTGCATGTATAAAACCAAGAAATGGATTAAACATACAAAAATGTATTTATTAGCTATAAATGTAAGTATAATTACAAAGTTATAATATTTAAAAGTCAATATGTAAGATGAATTAAAATATGAACAAAAATATTATGAAACATAAATTAATGAATTTTGAAATACATATAAATCAACTTCTTTTAATACCTGGTTAGATCAAACATAATGACAATAATGTTTTACACCAACATAAATTATAAAAAAAAAGAAAATTTTATCATTCAAAATTAAGGGGGGGAAAACCAAAAATTCCCTTCATTTTTAAACTAAGAACAAAATTTATAATAATACCAAAAAGTAGTTTTATAAAATTACCTGTGAAGCAGTTTTTACCAGATAATGATTCATTAAGTTTATCCATGAATTTATCAGATTCTTCATTTTGTTTCTTTAAAGCAGATTTCAGAGATGACAACAAATTATCCATTTGCTTGTTAACATTATCTGGAATATCTACAATAAAAAAATTAAATATGTTCAATAATGTTAAAATTTAATTGTATTTTTTCATCAAACATTATCAGTAAAATATTACAATTGTGAATTGAGTTCTTTATAAGCAATTAACTGTTGTAGAAGTACAATAAGAACTTTTAAAACTTTGCATAATGCTTGAATTTAAATTGAAAATAAAAAAAAAATCTAGATATATTTCTTATAAGAATAGATTAAAGTCTGAAATATTAACTTTTAATAAACCAAATACAAACGAAAAATTGTAAATATGAGCAAATGTACATACCAGGTATATCAGATACTGCACAATCACGTTTCACCTTCTTTTCAGGATTGAAAAATTCATCAAAAAATATTTTTTCATCTACAAGGTGAAATTCTTTTAGCTCAACTTTATCAGAGTTGTTAAATAGTATGTCCAATCCTGAGTCAGACTTTATCACTTTGGCAAAAGATTCATCAAAGGGTTCATATATTTTTCTTTTCTTTTCTAAACAACAAGAATAAAAACATTTGCAGCATTATTTACATAATAACAGGAACATTTTTATAACTAGTTAAATCACTTACTAAGTGAATGATGTTGTTTTAATGATGACAGGAAGGATTGCCAAAATGAATCACAATTGATTGCATCTAAATCTGGTTTCATATAATATATGCTTTCATTAATGTAATTCTGAAATAAACAAAAATTACTTAAAAATAATAAAGTTGTAAAATACCATGTACTTTTAGATATTTCATGTAATATTAGTTGAATTGTCATAAAAGTATAAGATTTGATACAATATATACTTGCATTAAATATAATACTAATTAAGATATATGTCACAAAATATAATTATTGTAATTTATAATATATATACTACATCAAAAAAAAAAGATTAAATATTTTTTTAAAAAACTCTACTCAAATTACAATTCATAAGTTACAAAACAAATGAAAAAATATTATAAATTAATGGTTTTTAAGATATAGTTATTGCCTCTTTAACTACTCTAATAACATATTCATTGGAATTTAACAAACACATAAGCTTAGAACTATAACTAAAAAAAAAAAAAAAGCAAAAAGAGTTTCATACTTCTAAATTAGAACAATAATTGCAAAGAATATGATTTGCACACTTGCTAATGATGCTCAACCAATCAATATTTGAAGACAATCTCAAAATACTCTGAACACTGAAATAAAGTATTACTCAAAATCAATTTTAAAAATACTTTTTACATCAATATTTATATTAATTGATAAAGCATTTTAATGAAAAAAATTGACAAAAAAACAAAGAACATTAGTTAAATAATTATTTAAAAATAATACAAAACCCATTTGATATTAACAAATGAAATAAAACATAATTGTAATAAATATGAGTGTAATGAAAATACTATGAATAGTTTTATAATAGTCATATTCTTTTCAAAAAGATATTAAAAAGCAGTACATTATTGATATTAAATGCACATTTCATACCTAAGGAACAGTGTTTCCTTATTACTATCTACAATGTCAGCAATTTGCTTCACATAATGCCATAAATCGCTTGAGGAAAAGGGATCACCATGAAATTCAGGTAAATGTGAGTTTCTCATTAAATCTTGGCACTTTCTTTGCAGTGATACATCTATAAATCTATATTCTGTGCAAAAATTACAAAAATAAGATTAAAAGCATAGAATACATTAAAATTAATATAAGTTTCTAGCATTAAATCAAATTTCTAAAATTACTATTATATCAAAAATTTACAATAAAAATATCTTTATTTTTATCAAAATCATTCATAACAAATCAATTGTGATAGCTTTAATTTTCACTTAATCATACTTATTAAAAATATTCTGACAGAATAAGAAATCATCGATACAGATGTATCCTCAATATATGTATGTTTTCATTAGCTCGTATAAGGAAAAAGACAGGTATTTCACAAAAAAATTACTGGTAAAAAACAGTATGCATTCTGAAGAAAAATAATATATATTCAAGAGAAAATGCACATTTATATATTTTTCAGGGAATTCATTTTTAAAACAGTTCAATGATTAATAGGATTATAATTTTCATAAAATATTTACATATCTTTGAAAAACTAAATATATTTTACATGATTGATAAAATTTATTCCAATCTTTTTTAAATTAATAAGCAATTACCATAATCCTACTTACCTGGTTGCAGCATATAAAGTTCATTAGGAGGCCACCATTCAGAAACTTTCAACAAAAAATTAGAACAAAGAAGATTCGCTCTACAATCAAGCATTTTGTTGTAAAATATAATTATTTGTTGAGGCATCTAGATAAACAGAAATTGTCTAAATTACTTAAAAGAAGTTCCTCCAAAAATAAAAATTTTCTAATCAATATATTTATAATATATCAAAATGTTTTTATAACAATTTATTACTTTTCTTCTAAATATTTGAAATTTTATTAATGTTAAGTTAAATATGGTATATTTAATGGAAATATTGATGGATATATTTAAAGGATAATAGACATAATATGGTATATATTTGGACATAATGGTATATATGGTTAATGAAATATGGCATATATTTAATGGATATTGGACACTACAGTCATATTTAGAATCCAGATAGTAACAACTGGAAAAATTACTAAAAGTGGCATTTAAAATATTTTATGAAAAAATTTCAAAACTCTAAAAATGACAGGTAATAAAAGCAAATTTTTGAACTTATGATTTTTTTTAGCACTGCAATAAATAAAGTATAACGATCATGCTCATGATTCAATAAATGTTTACAAAATCTTGAAAAGTGCTTAAAAAACTTGTTCTTAAACTTATCATATGATTAATAATGGAAAAAATAATTTTACAAATCAACCAAATCAATATGTATTTCCTTAATCTAGGAAACTACAATCAAAACTTAATATAATACTACTTGGTGATCAGTTAAAAGTTTACTAATTACTGTCATAACTCAACATCTTCACACATTGTACAACATTTTACATCTACTCCAAAAAATTCATACAAAAAAAAAAAAAAAAAAAAAAGATAAAAAGGGAAAATATAAAAAAAACTGAGAAAATAATGTGTGATTATCTCCATCTCTCTCTCTCTAATATATATATATATCCATGGTTTTAAGATGTATAGTTATAAAAATTATCAGCAAAAAATATTATACAAAATTGGTTTTTTAATATCTTTGCAGATAATTTTTATCATAACAGAAAGAAAGATTCTAAAGAAAAATCCACAACCCATTGTTTCAAAAACATTTCTAAGCACTTTTTCTATTAAGTAAATATTCTATAAGAAACAAAACTTGCTTGCTTTGACTCGCAGAGCATTTCCACCAAGTGTAATTCCAATAACTGATATTCAAAGTACCTTAAACATTGAGCTCCCTTCCCGTTTTCAAGCATCATTTACTTATGAATCAACCAACAGGATAAACTGTTATACTGTGTTGAAAGACAATTATTGATCGTAGCATAAAAACTACATAAGAAAATTTTAATCAAGAACATTTATTCACATGCATACAGCTAATAATTTTAAAACTTTACAAATAGAACTTTGCAAGGTTTTGGATAGAAGGAAAGTGCAAACAGTAAAGGAATCTTCTATTTAACATTACTTTTTTTTATCCTTGACCGAGTTCCTTTATATCAGTTAACAGAAAATTCCATTCAGAATGGAATATTATAAAAACAGTCAAGAGGTTCAGAAATCCGGAGTTTTGAGCTGTCTGAAAAGTGTCAAACAAAAAGATTTTTGCATAGATCCTTATATATTTAAGAAACTTGTAATGTCAAGTAAGTACAGGAAAGTATATCAAGAATCTTTATTTGACCACTGGTCACTTGAAAAAATTATACCTATTTTAGCAACATCTGCAGCATTTGGATTCTATCACAAAGAGGCACATTAAAATGAGGAACATGATCAGGAAAATGTAATATATATACTTATAAAAAAAATGCATTGGTGGGTGGGTGGGTGTACACATATACATACACGACTATATATATTATGTCTACAGGAAAGTTCTATCTATTTTTAGAATAAAATTAAGTTTTCATACCTAGAATAAACTTTATTGAATAATATAATTGCCATCATTATATATGACTTCTTGTCATCGTGATGGCAATTTGTATATCCCATTTTAAAAAATATCTTATTCCTAGAGGTGAAAAATTAAACCAGTGCTTGTTTGATAACTTCTTCATTTTTGAATTATTTGCCCTGCAGAAAATTTCATAAGGACAGAAACAAAAGATAATCAGAGAGTGCTAGATATGGGGAATATGGTAAATGGGACAGAATTTCTCAACCTAGCTCTGCAAATTTCAGACAAGTTCTCAAAGCAGTATGTGGCCTAGCATTATCAAGAAGCAGTATGACATCCTTCCTATAGAATATCGCCAGCCTCTCTGCTTGGAGCACTTTTTTAAATTATCTAATTGCTGACAGTACTCTCCAAATTCAGCTTTTCGTTTGGTTTCCACAGTTCAAAATATATTGATCCTCAAATGTCCCACTAAATACACAACATTCTCTCATTCAGGCTCAACTTCAGTTTAAACACGGAGATGGCAGGTTTTCTGGGTTCACAATACACCCTTTTCCTTAAGACATTTTTATAGATAATTGGCATTTCATTCCCAGTTATCATCTCGTCCAAGAAGGATTGGATTTTGTTTCATGCAAGCAGAGATATGCATATGACTCAATCATTCAAATTCTTCTCACTTAATTCATGTGACACCCATCTAGAATATTTCCAAAATAAATCCTATTTTCCAAATATGTTTTATTGATCTGAATCAAGTCTTTCTGCAACCTTTGACGTTGCCAAAAAAGGATTTTGTGCTAACACGATCTTGACAGAATCGTCATCAATCAAAGATAGTCGTCTAGAGCATGGCTTATCTAAAAGGTATTTGAAAATTTTCAAACCATCTTCTGGATAGTCTAAAAGAAAATTTACCTTTATCAAACACTTTCAATATATTTTTTCAAACTACAGTGGCTTTTCTTCCTTGTTGGAATTCATACAAAATACACTGACATAAATGAACTATATCAATAGCCACAAATATTCAATCGTGTTTCACTTAATCCTAACATAAATCATCTTCATTTTAGTTTATATGCTAGGTCAATATGTATACATTTCAGTGATAATAATTCGATATAAAAACCAACGTTTTTATTTGGTGGCAAAGTTTATTAGAGAAAATTATTGAAATATTAGTTAAAACTGTTAGTTATTTTTAACTTTAAAATTTACTTAAACAGAGACATTTGTGAGCGTATTAAAAAATTCATAATACTCATAAAATCAAAACATGCATTTGAAAGTTTGTAAGTCATTCTATTAAAAAAAAATGGGAACCAGAATTCAGAAAAAATTATTGTGATAAGACATGGCGCCAAATATTGGAAACTTTCTTTCTTGCGAATAATTACTGACTAAAAGCCAGCAACCCTTACTATATCGGAGATAGTAAAGGGGAGATAGTATCTCCCCTTTGTGAGTACAAAAGGTTTACGATACCTCATGCGGTGTGGGGAGTGCCAGGTGCTATTAGAGGGGGAAAGAAATTTTTTCCTCAATCCTAAAAGCGCCGAGAGGAAAGAATATTTCGACTTATTAAAATTATTGAAACATTAGTTAAAACTTGTCGCAAACGTCTAAATATTGCATTGTTAGGCGAGTACGAACGATTCCCAAAATTTCAAAGCTCTAGCTAGATGGGAAGTTGGTTAAATTAACGATCGAAAATTTGATGACACACATACACCAAGTGAAATTCAGAAAAACGTTTTAAAAAGAGAGCCATATATGCAACAAATGAATCTGCACATACTTGTTGAAACTTGTAACTGGAATGGACAGAACTTTCCCGAACACCAATATTTATATGTACATACATACATATATATATACAAATTCAATTTTACCTGTGAAAGAGGCTTATATTCTTGCAATGATATTTTCCATAACAAAGTATTGAAAACAGATGCAAAAGAATCTTCTAAATAGTTATAAAAACTAGAGCTGAGAATCATAGGAGCATTTTCTTGATTTTCAATTAACCATTTCACTGCACATAATATCTGCCAAAAACAAAAGGAAATTTTAAAAATTGCACACCTTAAGACAAAACGAAACATTTTCCCCTTCTTTGAAGAAGATATATAGTTTCAATACAGAATTTATATTGTGTATGATAAATAAATTTGGCAATTTCTATAATTTATTGCAAAACTATTTAACTTTAAATTTTTATGTAGTTTAAAAATAATTTTTTCCTTACAATAAAATGTTACACATGTGGAATAAAAATATATTATCCTTCCACAAGTAATTCTTAATTGAAACAAAGTGAAAACCTTAAAAATCAGATTTTTACAAAAAAAAAAATTATGTTGACAATTTTATGCACATACACATGTGTGTTCTGTGGGTATAAAATTGCATAAGAAATTTACTTCAACAGTAAAAAATACATTTCTTTGCAAGGAAATTCCATTGTTTCCCAGAGTACAAGAAAAACAAAACAATTCAGTTTTCGGAGATTATATCTGGAATTTAATACAATGACCACAGTTATTATGGGGGAGAGGGAATTATGAAAATAAAAACAATACAATTTGCAATGCAATACAAAACCCTGTTACACCACTTACAACATTTAAATTGAAAGATGTGCTAATATTTAGTAATGTAGAAAATTTTAAAAAAGATAAGGCACAAACATACATGAAAACACCTTAACTTTTAGATATAAATGGCTTTTTGAACTGTCCATAATAGTTTGTTAGAACAAATACAATTAAAATAACAAAAGAGCATGATACAAAACAAGAGTTACAATGCATAGTAAATTTTTAGTACAACTACACAAAATTTTCTTGTGTTTCTCTAGAGAGCTTGTAAATTTGCAGAAAATTTCAGTTGATTCAGTTTCTAGTATCAAATTTGTACATTGCAAAAAAAGGCAACATTCAGAAAACAGCATTGTCTTAGCAATCATTATACAAAAAAAAGAAAGAAAAATCTTGGAAATATAATTCTCAAAAGTAAAGATTTAATAAAATTTACTTTCATTTACAATGGCATATTATTCCAAACATAAAATTTTGAAAAAGAGTAATAAACTAAAGCTTACTTCATCTGAATAATTTATAAAAGAAGGAATTGACAGTTGATTCATTTTTAGAGTAGAGAAAGTATTTCTGGAATATAATCTACTATCTAAGTAGGATGACAACTCATTAACAATGTCATATTTTTCTGTTGATGGTAACAGAAAAGTAAATAGTGGGAAGGATGGCAGCAAAGTTTCACTATCAAACAGAGTATGAAGCTGGTTCGAAACACCCTTGTAAATCTGAAAAGTTATGTTAAAGATAAAAAAATTAATTTAAAAACGATAACAATAATTTAAAGATTCAGCTGTAATTTAAGATGAAATACATAAGTTTCAGATATACAGCTATATCCTAAGAAAAGCTATATCCTAATTACTTTTGAAAACCTGTTTTCATAAGCATTACAAGAACAAAAGCACTGATGTTAACATTGTTAAATGTTCATGCATGTTTTCTTTTAATTACTTTTGATATTTAAAAATATCCATTATTATGTTAAATTCTAAACACTTTTTTTTTTACATGAACTGATTTTTTATGATTGATTATAGTAGCAAGACATATATATTTATAAATCCCTTAGTTCTGAGTTTTTTTAAACATTAACATAATTACATGTATTATATATATTTAAAGGAAATTGTACATATCATTTGTGTTTGCTATGTTAGTAATTATGATTATAACTTTTGTTGCTCTGTATCCCTTAAGCCATAAATCAAACTTGAGAATCAAAAAAATAAAAAAACAATTAAAACAGTTCTTCAATAACAACAAAAGGGGGTGAGAATATTTCCCACCTAACATTCTTTTAATGGAATTTCCCATCCTACTCACAACTACATTCTTTCCTTCCAAAAGAAAAGTTGTTTTTGTATAGTTTGTATCTTTATTGTAGCATAAAAAAATACAGTTCTAAGTAAAATGAGAGTCAAATGTTGGTACAATACAGTAATTCATACTGTATTTAATTACTTTTAATACTTTAAATATACTTTAATCTAAAAAGCATACAACTTTTATATTTAGAATTTCAAAAAAAAAAAAAAAAAAAAAGATTGCATTAAACATACAGGAAGCATTAAAGATATTTAAAAATTCAAATAATTATAAAATCAAAATTTCCAAAAATATAAATAAATACAGAATCTAAAAAAAGCATGCAAGAAAATTTTGATTTCTTTCTGAAATTCAAATAAAATAATCACATATGAAGAAAATTAAAATTCATTTTCCCTTGAAAACAGATCCCTGTACTTATTAGATTTTCAGTTTCACTTTGGTATATATCTGATTTTTTTACAATTCAGGTAACAAATTATGTGTGCCAAAATTATTAATAAATATACTAAATGTTGGTGAAAATTATTAATAAATACACTAAGTGTTAGTGAAAATTATTAAT
>BMAW01128574.1:276746-305125 GCA_019974015.1 Nephila pilipes | reverse complement strand
GTGAAAATTATTAATAAATACACTAAGTGTTAGTGAAAATTATTAATAAATATATTAAATGTTAAACAGCTAAAACTTTATGTACAAAAAAAAATGTTATTTTACCTGAGCATTTGGAAATTTCTTGGGAATACATAAAATCATAGCAGACGTTCCTTTTAGAAAATCAATATCCATTGAATTCATTTGAGATTCAAGTATGACTGCTTGTATACATATTAGAGTTTTTCCACTATTTAAGGTATAAAAGCTTAAAAGTTTTGACTGAAAAATAAAAAATTCCAAATTACATAAATATAATTGGTGGCTAAATATGTAAACAACATCAAATTAAGTAATACAAAAGAGAAAAGAACAGTTTAATAAGATAAAATCTTATTAACTCAGTTTGTGTTTTCTTGATTTTAGAATGTGTATATGAGTATTTAAAACTTAATAGATTTTAAATTAGCTAAAAAAGATTTGTGACTAATTTGGTTTAATTCCACTTTTGGAAAATTTAGCTTTTTTTAAACCAACTTGTAAAATAATTTGCTGGGTGAGAAGATTTCGACTCTTAAAATTAGTTTAACCCAAGATTTTTCAGTCCCATGCCAGGGAGAGACAGAGAAAGAAACAGCATTTTAAGTTACTAACACTTTTTTTAGTATATATATATATATATGACCATAGTAATAATCGATCAATTTATTAATAATTAGATGCTTATTAATAATTAAATTTTAATTCTTGGTTAACTTTTTTATAAATGCTACACTTATGTGCAATTTATTATTTGCTTATATACATGTTTTTATGGACTTCTTTTGTGCTAGTATACATATCATCCAAATTGCAAATTTTATGCAATACATACGATTGTATTCATCTATTATATTGTAAAATATGTCAATATAAATATGTAAGACAAACTTCAGGTTTAATTAACATTAGAATCAGTGATCAGTGAGTACAGACATGATAATAGAAATTACAACAGTATCAAAATAATAAAATAGAACAAGATCATTTTAAATTATATAATTTTGATAATGTTGAACTCTTTATTATTTAAGTTGTACCTAATAATAAACAAAGATTATGATTAGTTGTTAGTTGGTTTTATAAGTGTCGCACTAGAAGCAACACAAAGGCTATAAGCAACGGACCTAGCAATTTTGAACCTCGGTTAAGCGATGTGGGCTAGCGAACCTGGCCCACCTCTCTCCTAACTTCCACACCATGCCAATAAAAAGGACTTTATGTCTCAACAAATTTAAAGTGCATCAACCCAAAGACCACAGCAGGTCTTTTCGGACATCAAGGCTTGAACCTGCCACTCAATGAAAACTGCTGGGCACAAGTCTGTAGCCAAGATTATGGTGAGAAAACCAATATATAACTTACTAGAGTACTGATTAACCTAATGGTCCTAATGTTATGCAATTTTACAGAAATATTCTGCAAAACTATTAAATAAAAAAAAAAAAATATTTTTATAAGACTTACATTAATTATAAATATAATGGTCATGACAATGTTAAAAAAAAATAGAAAAGTTGGATGTCAAAATAGTAAAAGAAAATGCCTTGATATAAAAATTAAGAAAAGGGATTGATGAATTAAATTGTTATTTCAAAAATAACTACAATATTAAAAACCTTAAATAACTTAATTTGATCTTACAAAAAAGAAATTAGTATTCTTAAAAAATTTTCCATCTAAGGAAAATAAAATTGAAAGACAATGTCTGCATATTATAAAATATTACTAACTATTTAGTCATAAAATAAGGAATAATACAAAAATATTGTACAATTACATGAATAATTCATGTATTAATGCTTTTATAGAAAATAAAAATTGTGGAAGAGAAATTAATAACAGAATTACTGTGCTATACACAAATGAAGGTTTTCAAATTAATAATATCAAATATCCACATATATATTTTAACAGTTAATTTCATAAAGCATCAGTAATTCCATATGTAGAACATTTATCATAAAGGTTTTAATACATATATTACAAATGTAGGTAAATCATTGTATTAAATTGCATATTAAAACTATTTTATCTAAATAATTATGGTATTAAAGCTATTTTACAAGAAACTGTAAGTAATTTTAATTAGTCAGCAGAAAATAGTTCAGGCCTTAAACATAAAAAAACAAAGAAATATACTCTATCTATATTTAAGATTTTAAAGACCTTTTTTATTTGCTAGATGTAAATAGTCATGTGTGTTAGGATATTTTACTAATTATTTTTAAGAAACCTAATATTCTTACTTTCAAATTAAAATCTTAATTTTAGTTAATTTGTTACATAAAGAAAATTACATCAAAAATTTAATAAAATAAACAAAATTACATTATGATTATTATTAATTAAAAAATTAAAATGAAAAATAAATAAAAATTATTCTAAATTATTTATTCATTGATAACCTTATTATCTTTCATTTTAAAAATAACCATGAATATAAACCTAACGTATCTTCATCCTTTTCTTGAGTAATTTTAATTCAAACGGAAAAAAAATACAAAGAAAGTAGATTATTTAGACATTAAATTAGAAATGATTGATAGTAAAATATACAGAAATATTTTTGATAACAGAGTTCATTTCAATTTTCAGATTAATAAAGTACATTCTGAAATAGGGAAATTTGCATATTTATTTTCAGAAATATATGTTTTAATTATATACAGGTATATAAAATTTGATTGCACACAATACAGCAATTTTAGTTAATTATAAGAAATTTTACCGTTATTCTGTAAAGGCTTATCATCGTATTAATATTTGACAATTGTAAAAAGAATTTTTAAGGTCTTATTAAATATTTTTAATATTACTTAAAATAGAGAATACTTACTTTTAGAGTTATAGACTAATAATTTTATAATTTTAATTTTAGCCAATAGATGACAATATGAGTTCGATGTTTCTAATTTTGTAGAAAAATACAGGTTTTATATAATTTAAATTGCATCAAAGATTTTTTTAAAAAACTGCTTTGAATTTTTTGCAGCTTTTGCTTTAAACAGTTTTATAATTGTAATTTCCAATTTTAATGATAAAATAAGCAGAAGTATTAAAGATGTCATCTCCATTTAGACTAACAGTTTGTAAGAATGTTTTGAAATGTTTTAATTATTACTAGAAATTATGTTAATTATTACAGGATCAGTATTTATTTGAAATATAATAAGTTCTTTAAAGAAATTGCCTAAACTTATATAACAGTTTTCTCATGATTTTTTGCAAATAGAGCAATTTACTTAACAAGTAGCGATTTGAAAGCAATGGACAATATAATTCCCCCCCCCCAAAAAAAAATATTTATTTAATTTTAATTTCACTTTTGTTTATTAGTCTCCACAAATGTTCTAAAAAGTAATATTTTTCTTTAAAAACATTTTCCTTTAAAAGATCACTGAATAATCATTTTACAATTAAGAACTATAATACACTAATGACAAAAATAGTGTAAAAAATTTGGAATAAAGTTTATTAAATGGATGGACTCTTATTTCCATCTTTTATGTCGAGTAATATCAGTTTATATGTCAATGGAAAGATAATTTTATCAAAAATGCCAAAAAAAAAAAAAAAAAAAAAAAAAAAATGCATATAATTATCTTTATTTCAACAAACATTGATACTAAAATAACGGAAAAGGAAGTAGAACTCGTTTAGGTATTTTTCCCTAATTTCAATATCAGAGAGTAGAAAATGAATCAAGTGTCATTTCTTTTGGCAAGTCACAGTAAGATTCTATCAGTGTATGTGGCAATTTTTTGTGCTTTCTAATTAAGTGAGCTTATAACAATGTTTTAATTCATCTTGCAAGATTATAAAACATAATACAATTAAATGGCACAAAGAAGTGACTGTTCACCCAAAAAGCAGTATAAAATGATACTGTCAGATGAATACAGCTATATCTACGAAGATAGCAGAATGATTGTTGGAACATAATGAAATGTGTCATTCGAATTTTTTGCAATTGTACATGAAGACTAAATTGCGACAAAACCAGTAATAATTGCAGAAAAAGATGCACAGCAGTAAGTTATGATATAATAATTAATAGACTATGATAAATGACAGAAAAAAAATTCATTTAAAAAAATACAAAATGAAATGGCAGAACGAGAAGTTTGAATACAAAATTTGTTGATGAGTACCACAGGACATAGATCTTAATATTAGAATTCCATGTAAAATGCCATTTTTATATCTAAAACAAATGATGAAAACATTAGATTGGGTTAAAACACATGTTAACTGGACAGCAGAACAATGGGAAAATATCATTTGGAGTGATGAAACCAGAATAAGTATGTTTGATAATGATAGCATAAAATACATAAGCAAATAATATTTGTATCCTGATTGAATAATATACCTATTGAACACCTACTTAGTATTATGATCTGGTGTTAAAGTCAGTAAAACATTTCAGTAAAATTTATGAGATTAATGGAATTTTAAATGCTTACAAATACACAAATAAAAACTTGGAACTCAATTGAAGACTTCCACACATGATCTTTTCAAAGATTATTAGTCCTTTATTTTTCAACAGAATTCAGTTCTTTGTTATGCTGCTATTATGAGCATTAAGTGATTTCAAGAAAATCATTTTGTACTGGAATAAGCCAGGCCTTTATCCAATTCAAAATCCATGGAACAGACTAAAGAAACTTGTTAGTCAGAAGAAATCCCAAAACAAAATCGAATTGACAGAAGCAATAATTTAATCTTGATACATTATAACAGGTACAAAGATAACTCCATTGAAGGGCTTTGTCAGGCCATGATTGAGGCTAACAGTTTCCCAACTAAGTACTAGACATAATGAAAATTTTTACATATCTCATTTTTTTCGGTATGTTTCAGTTATCTTCTTTGTAAGTGATGTTCTAACAAAATATCATTATTGCATTATATTCCTTATTCAAAAATGTGTTGCATTATATTCATTATTCAAAAATATGTTGTATTATATTCATTATTCAAAAATGCATTGCATTATATTCATGATTAAATTATTCTTCAAATGATATATAATTTTGTCGTATTGCTCCAAAAGTCACCTTAATGTGTTATGAACCATCAAAAAACTAAAATATCTTTTTTAAAAAAAAAAAAGTTTTCACAAATTTGACGACCAGTGTATGTTCTCATTAACATAAAAAATAATTAATTTGCCCATTATAAAACTTTTTAAAAAATACAATTTAAATTTCTATTGTATATACATAATCATACAAATTTTTAAAATGTAATGCCTCAATATAGAATCATTGAAATAAAGGATCAAAACAGAAAAGGAATCATCTCTAAGGTAATATATAACATTATGATTTGGAAAATCAAAAAATTATAATTGTTAAAAACAAATGTAAATCAAAATCACACTTCCTCACCTTTTCATTTGAATTCCCTGATAATGCAGATAACTTGAATTTTTTACACATCCATTCAATAAAAGTAGATCCATCAAAGTCAGAATAAGTTACAAAAACAATGCAAAGTTTAAAAAATCTATTAATCCCAAAAGTTTTAAGATAGCCAAGTGGAAATATTGATAAATTGTTCAACAATTCAAAATCTGAAGCTGCTAATGATTCCCAGCCAGGCTTTCTTTCTCTCTGCTTCAGTTTGGAATCTAAATAAATATGAAGGAAGAAAAAATTGGATTCACTGAAAAAATATTTAATTTATTATTTAATAATATTGTAAACATTTTTAATGTTAACTCACTTTTTATTTGGATAATTTTAAGATATTAATATAATTATTTAATCAACAGCAAAGTCTAAATAATTATTTTTAAAATAAATAACAGTATTAATGATGTTTAAAATTGTACCCACAACCTATTTTATAGATGAACCAAAAGGTTCATAAAAAAATATTATTAAAAATAACAAAATAAAGAAATTATCAAATACATAGTAGAATGATCATATGTTGAACAATGAAAAATTAAATTTTAAATTTAAAAAGAGATTACATCAAATAAAATTTTAAATTTCATTTTTTTACTTATTTCCTTCAAAATAGAGGTTTATTCTAAATAATTCATCTTTAAACACACATGAAGGAACAAGGATATTTTCTTCACTTCTTACTTTCCTGATTATATATATAAAATCAGAAAATGATGCTTTCTATCAAACTTTGTTTAATGTAATTTTTTGTCAAACAAAACTATTTTATTCTATATTTTGCATTTTGTTTTCAAACATAAAACACACAAATACACTTTTACATCTTATTCATCAGATATTTTTCTTCCGTACAAAGCTATCTCTTAGCTTATTAGATATTTTTTTCCCGTATAAACCTCATGACTAATGCAACATATACTTAGATAATGTCATCCATGAAGACTTCAGAATTGAGTTTATTGAATCCTTCATTATAAAATCCTCAACAAATGTTTTCAAATCTATAGTTTAGTTTTTTTAATAATCTCACACTAGAAGCAGCACGAGGGCTATTGGCAACAGACCTTTTAATTTTGAACCACGGTCAAGTAACGAAGATGACACCCGAGCTGGCACCCCCTCTTCCTAACTTCCACAGCACGTCAACAGGAGGACTTCAGGCTCCAACAGATTTAACGTACATCAGCCTCGGCTACACAGCAGGTCTTTAGCGGTCAAGGATCGAACCCGCAACTGAACGAAAACCGTCAGCCACAAATCCGAAGCCATTACCACTAGGCTACCGTGGCCCCTTTCAAAATTTATAGAAATTCACAATCTAATAATTGGAACTCCAACACTATTAATATATCCATAGTAAATACAATTTTGCATACAAAATGACAAAATAGTCACTACCTCTGAAGCCCTAATAAAATTAAATTTTAAATTGAATTCATTTTAAATCAATTCAACTCATTAAAAGCCTATAATTGCATTCAGATGGTCACGTCTTGCACTAGCATTCCTGAAGTTTAAGCTGAACACCAACATTTTCTGATAGGATTTTTTCCTTTTGTTTATTGTTGGTTTTGACATTTTTGTTACATTTTTTTATGCATTTTTCTATTCCTTTTTCTCATGAACTTGACTCCAACAGTTCTGAGCAAAATTATTTATTTGCTGCTGCTTGTCAGCCACTTAATTTACATATTTTGCTTTCATATTATAAATGTTACTCTATGAATTATTTCAGAATTTTATTGTATCTAAAGAAAACACATTTTATACAAAGAATGCACTTGAGCATCCATGGAATTCACGTTTTAAAATAGTCGAAAAATATTATTTCCACAAGAAAAGAATGAAATCATGAAAAATCATACTCCTAATTCCTTTCATAAAAAAACAGCATTTCCCATCCATTACCTTTCTGAATAATACGAAACCTTACAGTACATTTAAAGGAATCTAATATTTTACACTATAAAATCCACAAATCAATAAATAAATTAAACTTCAAACAAATAATTAAGAAAACTAACCTGTTAAACGAGAAAGAAAACAATGCTTTTTATACACTGAGAAAGGACTAGTAGCACCAGAAGTAACATATTCAGTGTTCATCAACATTGGTAACCATGGAGATATTGGTTCAGTATTTTGATACATCTTACGCTGTTTACGGCGTTCACAAAATAGTTTCCATCTAAAATATAAGATTGATATAAATTTCATTGCTTTTTTTTACTTAACAAAAAAAAAATTTCAATTTTAATCAAAAATACAAACTTGTAAATAGCATTTTTGGCAAGAACCAATCTCATTCTTTCCAAATTATTTTCCAGCTTAATTTTCTTATCCCATTCTTCCTTAAATGATGCTTCACAAATTTCAGCTAATAAGCCTTCAATGCATTCAGTGCTAACTTCATCTGATACATTTATTACTATTTCATTCATTTTCTGTTCCCTGAAAATATAGTGAAATATTTCAATTTAAAATTTTAATATCAAACTTAACATGATTATTGCATTTCCCATCCCACATTGATAAACAAAAATTGAAAATTAATCTAACATAAATGATTTTTTTACAAAAAGATACTAAAATACAAACAATTTTTAACAAACTCAACTAGTAAGGAATAATAATAGAAGTCTACATTTTTTAAGTTTTGTTTCCAGTAAAAGCAATGAGTAATTTTAAATATTTTAATTTTTTCACTCTTTTTCATCAGTACAGTTATAATTCCTGACTAAATATGTTGGTTTAAAGTACCTCAGTTTTTGCAATGTCTCTTCATTTTCCATATCTAGTTCCAATGAAGAATCTTCATTGTTTTTTTCTTGCGTAAACAAATCTCCATAATTTCTATCTTCAATATCTGATGAAAGTTCTTCAAAATGTTCGCTAAGAATTAGAAAAACAAAATACTTTAAAAAATCAAATGAAACGTGTCAAACCTTCAATAAAAAAAAAATTTCTCTTACATAAGCTATTGTTAAATATTGTTTAGTCTTTCCCAATAACAAACCGTTGATTCCATTAGGCAATAAAAAATTATATATATATTTCTTAATTAAATGGTTTCTAAACAACTCTGAATAACAAAATCACTTGTTGACGATTTTAAATAACAATGCACAACAAAGTTATTAGTACAGCATTTTTAATGTTTTACAAAAAAACTTAATCTTAAAAGGTAAATCATTATGGCTACATTGAATTACATCACCAAAAATATTTAATGTTTTATCAAATACATTAAACATTTAATAAGTACAAGTATTTAAATTTTTACCATGTGTTTTTGTAAGCAAAATAAATAATAATTCCGATAATGTAAACAAAAATAGGATTAGCAGTTTGTTCTAATATTTAATATTATCTTTGAAGTTATTTTAATGAATTCCACATGACTAAATTAAATTTGAAATGTATGATATATCTTCATAATAACTGTAAGTTACTGAAACGTGCTCAGATTAATATACAACAAAAATCCTTTTTCTCATATTTCTTTTTTTTACACATAAATTATTTTTTAATGTTTGATTTCTTCGAATTGAGCTAAGAATTATAATTAACATAACTTTAAAAAATATATTTTTTTGCATATTTTATTTCAAACTAAACTAGTTATGTTCAAATTTGTTAATTTTATAATAAGAGTAAAAGAAATTAGAACATTATAACATACTTTTGCATCTCATCCAATCTTTGCTCATCAAAATCTTCAATTCCAATAAGCTTTTTGTTTTCAGATGATTCATGAAAACTTTTAGAACTTGCTTTCTCAAATGTTTCAAACTAAACAATCACAAACACATTTTGTCAAAATTTAACATATAAATAAGAAAATATGAAAAACACAATCATTTAAGAATTAGAGAAAAAAATTCACATGTTAAATAAGAAAATAAACTAATGTATCTTTAATATTGCAACACAAGTAACAGAAGACAAAAAAAAAAATTAAAGACAAAAAATTTTCCAAGATCAATGAATAGAGAAAACAGAATGAGAGAAAATTGTAGGGATAATTTTAGTTTTCTCCATATGATAAAAAAAAAAAAAAAATTTAAAAATTAAAAAATATGAATTAACTTATTATTTATTATAATGTACCATTTCTGATTTTTTTTTAATGTCTGTTAAACTCAATTTAGTTACATTAGCAGTAAATTAAGATGCACAACAGATTGTTGCCAAAAGGTTTTGTTATTGTATATCATTGTGAGGTCCCAAAGACTGCAGAATGTTTGGATATCTGGGTTTTGAATCTTCAGAATATGATTTGCCTTTAAAAAGCAAGTATATATCCAAATAAAAAAAATTGTTAAGAATTTAAGGTGCATAAATATAATAAAAAGAGAGCCACTTAAAATTCTTACAATATGAAAATCCTCTGAAATGAATATGACATTTAGATGAAGAAAAAAGTTTTAAATTTTAACAAATAATTTGATTATGTTGTAATATAACATTCCATATATAAAAGACGATATTATAAAATTAGGCTGGTAAGCATTAATGAACCTATTATTTTAAATGAATCTGATAAATTGTAAATGTGTTAAAATACATAGTCTACATCTGAATGGACAAAATATTAATACATCAGAAGAGTCACATTCTTTAAAATTAATCAGACCATTTATTTTTTTTAATCAAATCTATGTGAAAAAAAGTTGAAAATACTAGCAAAAAAAAATTAACAAATACTCTTATTTAAATAATAACATAAACATTAAATGAACATAAAAATATAAAAGCTAATTCAAGCGAAATTCTAATAAGAATCCTTTTTCTAGCCAATGAAAGTGATCTCACACTGATTAGGGAATATACGTATTTCTAATCAATAACTCTGGTTGGTTGTTTTGAATTATCTCAATTTTAGAGCTATACATGGAATATTGAAAACATATATAATTTTAAACTATGGCCAAGTAACAAAGACAGAACATTTCAGTTAGTACTATATTCTTTTAATTTCAATACTTTATCATAAAAGGATTTTGAGGCCTTTGAATCTGAAGTGCAGCAATTTTTCTCACACAGAGGTCTTCATCAGAATAAAAATTTGAAAAGATGCCTCGACCTCAATGTTCCAGGCTTTGAATATTATTAATTGCTGAACAAGTGATGTCTAATCTAATCAGATAGTAATAAAGGGATAAAACAATAATAAATAAAATTAAGTGTTAATACTATTTCAAACATTTTATTTTTTTCATAAAAGATATATCTTTCTTGTAACTAAAAATTTTTAAAAACATTTACGAAATTATGCTTCCCAATAAATGGTCCGATCAGGCTCAATGACAGATTTTTGAAGTTAAGCAGCTATACAAACACAAAAACTATTTAAAACTTAATTAAAGTGTAAACTGTAAATATCTTTAAAAAAAAAAAGAAAATTCATAAAAAGATATCTTAATACTAGATTGAAGAATTCAATCACATTAAACAATTTGTAACAATTTTTAATGCTAACTTAAAGTATATCAAAATATTTATCGCAATTTTAAATGTCACGATTATAAAAAACATATGCATTACATTAAGTAATGAATGAATATTTAATGAATTTTAATATTTTAATATGAACTTTTAACATAATAATTCTTTTAACATGAACTTTTTTTTTAGTTATAAATTCCCCCCCCCCATAAATGATTAGTTAAATTATGTGAAAGACTGAATTAAAATCATCATGCAGTAACTATGTATATAATAAAAACTAAAAAAAATTATTATATTTTAATAAAAAACAATACCTTAGAAACAGAAATATTTGTTGATGAAACATTCAAATTATCAGGTGAATGCAAAATTGAGTTTTTTCTTTCTTTTTGTGAATTAGAAGAATGCTCAGCTGGAGATTTAAAAGAAAAAGTAGTTGACGCAACTGTAATAGGAGTAGGGATAGTAGAACTTGACCATTCATGCGAATTCATCAAATTTTCATCAGATTGCAAATTATTTGCTTTGCTTTTTTCTGCAGGCATAAATAATGACTTATTAGAATCTAAAGAGTTTATTGTTTTAGGTAAGCTCTTTGACAAGAAAAAACTTGAAGAAGTCCTTGAAGTAGATATTTCCTGCGAACTAACAAAGTTTGCCTCTTCTGGAATAACATCAGACATATTATAGTTATTTTTCGAAAAATCGAATAAAGCACTTTTATCATTTGGGGAGACAAATGATTTATTTTTACTGGGCTTTTCTACAAGAGGGTCAAATACAATTTTGTTTTCCACTTTAAGTGATTCTAATTTTTTTGGTGTAGAAGATGTTATTGCACTAGATTTTGAAATAATTGAAGCTGTGTCAGTTTGTTCAACATCCATTTCTTGATCTTCCTCATTTTCTTCTGAAATAGAAAATTAAAAAAAAATGCAAAAAACAGTTTGATTTTTTCAAAAAAACAGCATAATAAATTATTTTGGTTACATATAAAAATTCTTAAAACTGTGATAAAAACCACAGGAGTAAAAAAAATTGTATTTAAATGCTCAAAAAGACTTCTCACAAAATGATATATATCAAGTGATTTGATTTTTAAAAAAGTATATGCAGAAGAATTTAATTTAAACAATACTGGAAAAAAATTTAATTCTTACATAGTGAAATGTAATAAAGACAGATCAACATACTTCCTGTAACAATACCAGGAATGATTTTATTTAATAGTATCCCCTCCTCACTGAAGCTGTCATGTGGTTGATACCACTGCAGTGGATTTTGTTGTAAAGGACCATTATTTATAATCTGAAAGTCAGGAATAAAATTTGTTAAGTACAACATTTTTACATAAGGACAAAATTGAAACAGTTCCATCTCTCTTCCCTTCGTTCTTCAGTAACTTTCAGTTTTAGTACATATAATGAATGAGTTTTTTTTTTTTTTTTTTTAATGAAAATATTTTTTTAAAAAAAATCATGTTTTGTTAGAAGATAAATTTAGAGGGGAGAGAAGACTTCAACTTTTGTTCAGAATTAAGCAAAATAGTATATAGACTATTAGATACTAAATATAAATACACTTTTGTTCATTTCTCAAATGCAACTTCAGAATTTTTAAAAAAATTCAAAAATTCCAAAAAAACAGTTATTAAAAAAAAAAATTATAATACATATGTGGATTTTAAAACATCCAAGCCTTAAAACTCAAAGTAATAATATATTTAAAGGAGAGAAGGCCTACATGGGAGAATATATATATATATATCCATAATATATTGCTTTGATTTACTGACAGAGTTGCATGTTTAACTATATTAAAAAGCTGGAAATCATGAAAATGCTTATCTATGTTAATCTGACATTGACTAAAATAAGCATTCAAAAATTATGTCCCATTAATCAAACAATACTTTTTTTCTTATTTAATAAACATTTAATCATAAGGGCTTTTATCTTATACTTAATGCTAATATTTAGTTGTCTAATTTTGATACTAAGAGATAATGCAATAACTCTCCCTGATTCAGGCTGGGAACAAAAAAATCATTTACATTCCATAATGTAAATGCACATAAAATGTAGTCAAAAGTTTTAAGGATTTACAATATCAAATTGAATTCCTCTAATCTTCAAATTAAACCTAAAAAAACATATAATTTTATTTTTATCATACTTTACAATAAACTGAGATAATTGTGTATTATTGTAAGTATGAGCACTGTATAACTGTGTACATTAGTAACCAAATGTCAAACAAATTTTATTTTCTGTAGAATATGTTTTAAAAAAAATGTTAATGCATATTTTTCATTACTACATATCTATCCACATCTTTCCATCATTTTTTAAATTTTAAAATAATATTTTAACATAAGGGGGAAATGCTTCCATTTAGTATAAGCATACTAAGTAATACACTTCTTATAACATTATAAAATCCTTATCTAAAAATACTAAAATATAGTAAAAAGCAAACAAGTTTTAAATAAGAGAAAAGGGTGGATATTTCCTTGAATGTAGCATAATTCTAAATATAATAATAAATTATTACAAAAAAATACCTCACTATAAGTTGTTAGCAACTTATTTCCAACCAGCAATGTGGCTCTAGATATGGGATATGTTGAAGATGGCATCTGAAAAGTCTGTCTTTGAATTGTAACAAAAGTATCATCAACAGTCAAGCCATGCCATCTACAAAAATTAGCTGCATCAATGGTGTTTTCAAACTTCAAATCTTTCACCAAACATATTAAAGGTAACTGTAAAAAATATTTACAATATTAATTAAGATTTTATAAATTTTTATAATTATATCAAATATCAAGCTTAGTTATTGCTGTTATACATTTATCGTACATTATAAATATAAAAAGTATAAAAAAAAATTTCAGAGAATGATATAAATACATAATCACAGTTAAAACTTACCAATGTTGGATTATTCGGAACAGAATAAGCTCGTATTATTACTTGCATTGCTTGAACACGAGCTTCATGCATGTACCTATGCATGATACAACAATCCAAATATGTCCCTTTTTCCATGAGTTGGAAGAATTTAACATAATTGTTGCTTCTGAAAGCTAAAGCTGCTTCAAAGGCTGCCTTAACAGGTGGAGATTTAAAAATGTCTTTACGAAGATCTTTCACAAGCCTGTTGATAAAAATAAAAATATTAAATTTTCGAAAAGAGCAGGAAATTAATATCAAATGGAACTTGTGTAATTTAACATAAAATTAGAATTTCTTTGATAACTAAATAGAGTACAGCTATTGCAATTTCATTTTCTACCTTCTTGCTGATAGTTATAATGCATATACAAAAATATGTATTCAAGTAGATTTAATATTTCAGGTAGAAAATTTACAAAATATCTTTTCTTTTTGAGTTATCTCTCTTTAACATTCAAATTTTTAAAAACAGTAATTTTGAGAATTAAATATTTCAACATTTGCTAGTTCTGAAAACAAATATAGTTCAAAAATCAAAAAATAAATAAATATTACAAATTTAAAATTTTCTAAATCACAATATGTAACACAGGAAATAATTTTAAAGTTCTTATTTTACCGTTTAAATATCTGAAATTATTTGTAGTGGATCCAGAAAATACTAAAAAATTTTAAAAATATCACAAAAAGTATGCAGTTCTTAGCAAACAAAAAATTGTTTAACAAAAAAGAGGGGGAAATGCTAAATAAAAAATATATAATGTTTAAATTTACAACATCCTGGAATGCTGAATATTCTTAAGATATTAAATTACTATCCAGGTTTGAGTGAAGCTAACTAAAGCATGACAGTAAAATAGCCAATTTTATATATATATATATATATATATCAAAAAAATTCATTAACAACAACATACAGATTAGCTTTTTCTTTTACGTGTTTTCTTTAAGAGTTCATTCCATGTCTAAAAAAGGATGTATTATTTTATAAAAAGATTTAATTTTGCTTAACAGGTAATTGAACTTTGTAAAAGCAAATATACAACACCATCTTTGTTCAGAAAATATGAATTTTTTCTAATTTTCAATAAACAGAAGAAAAAAAATTATCTTGCAGAAGAGTAGGTAGGCAGCTTCACAAAACTTGCCTAAAATGCACTCTTTATCACATCTACCCTTTTTATAATACATTTAAAAAAATAATTCTAAGTATCAAAGGAAAATAATTACCTTAAAGTTTCACCTTCTGTCAAACTCAATAAAATGTCATAAGCTCGAAATTCAGCCTCATTAGGACATTGTATACCTTTTGTTTGTAAGTCATGATACATATGCTTTAAAGTCTGGAGGCATTTAGTAAGGTTTTCATTGTTAATCTTCGGATCAAAAGTTGCAGTATCTTCTTCCGACAATAATTCAGCACACAAAATATGAAAACGAGCACATTTTTCAAGTATGTCAACACATTCAACATCACATAACTGTTGTTGAGTAATATCCTAAAACAATAAGATATTTTAATTAATAAACATTATTTAGAAAAAACAGAATATAATTTACAGTACATTTCCAATCTATTGTAGTAACAAAAGCATTAACTATAATTTTAGTTACACATAATAATTAATTTTAAAAAGTACGATAATCCTACTATCAAACAAGTACATCAGAATAAATAATATTAAACAAAATGAAGACAATAAATACAAATAAATGGATTTCTAAAACATTTTATAAGCAAATTTTAAAAATTCAATAACTTAATTTTTTACAGAAAAAAAAATAATCAAAATTTAGATGTTACATACATACTTTGCCTATTCATAGTCATTTAGAAATTATTTCAATTCCGGATAACTTTTCAGATTTGTCTTGAATAGTGTAAAATATGCTACTTATTTTTAAAATTAGAATTTATAATTTATAAATAATAAAAATTAGAGAATAAAATTAACCATGAAAAATTTAAGTATAAAACATAATTAAATAAAATATCCCAATATATTTAAATACAAACACATTTTCACTAATGACTTTTTGAAACACCTAAGGATTCCAATTAACACTCGGATTTACTTCTGTTTTCAAGTTTTTTTTTTTAATATCATAAAATAAGTTTTTAGTATGTTGATTATATGTTTCAACATAAAATATATGCCAAAAATAAAGTGAAAACCAATTCACAAAAAAAAAAATTTAATTATCCTTTCAAACAAATTTAAAAATAAATATTTCTATTCAGTTAAAACTAATTTGATTTATCAAAGTTTGGTTTACATTATTAAACAAGAACAAGACTTCTTTGTAATTAAAATATCAAAATAAAAATTGGTTGCTGAAAGCCTAATTCAAATAAAATAAATATTCATAATAAAAAATTAAATAACAGATATTACAACTAAGCACAATGCTTCAATAAGCTAAATGACATTATTATGGACAGAGCTAAAAGTCTATAGCTACATTTAAATTGTATGTAACTTACTTCATGTTGCAGATTTTCCAAATTGTCTATGTAATGTAATTAAATGTATAGTTTTATTATTAAATCAATCTATTATTAATAAAAGCAGATGATACAAAATCTATGAAAAATAAAATTATTAGATTTTATTTAAAGGTATACTATGAAAAAAAAAATATTAATTTCTATTAAACACACAATGGATTAAAAAGGAATTTGACTTCCCAATCAAAGAAAAAAAAAGGCATGAAAAGCACAAATACTGTATTTTCTGGCAAAGATATAACTTGAGTAATGTGATAGGAGATAACTGAAAACAACAACGACAAAAAAAAACCCCACCTAAATTACATATAAAAGATCCTCATATTTTTAATTATTTTAACATTGCACATTGAAGGAAAAAAAAACATTTTTATATTCAATCCATTTCATTCATCTCAATCAAACCTAGAATACATCTCAATAATACTGTTTGAAAAACATAAAATTTCCCTGTATTACATTTATAAATATTAACAATTGTTTTATGCACTGACAACCCTTTAAATATTTAGCCAGAAATATCACTGTAATCCTTATAAGTTTTAAAAAGAAAGTAAAATGCTTGGAGGAAAGGCAAATAAAAGTAATATAGAATAATTAAAAATAAAATTTAAGCATCTCAGATAGCTAACCTTTCTTATAGAACGAGTTCTATTCCAAATGAAATCATACCAATCAGCTATTGATATATTAAGATTTTTTCTATCAATAACATTACAAATCAAATAATCCATTGTAAACTTCAAAACAGAAACTGGTCGTAATTCATGAGGAAGTGGTTCTTGTTGATCTGCTGATGAACGACTGTATTCTTTCACCATGTAACGATGATCAACATCTTTTGAAGAACTCTATAGCATAAAAATGACACAGATTGATTAGGTATTTAAAATTAAATACAAAAATAAATTGAATTTTGTACTTGAAACTATTAATCACATATTTAAAGAAAAGCAAGACAACCTATGTTAAAGATGCTTAAATGAATCATGAAAGTATGTTATAAAGATATTTACCATAGAATCAAAAGCCATTTTGGTTTCAAATATAGCCAAGCAGTTTTTAGCAATGCGACCATATCTCTCTTTTTCAGGACACATGTCTGGACAAACTCCATTGACTTTTTTCACTTTAGAATCTCCTTTTTTACCATCTCCTAAATTAATTCAAGTTTATCAAAACACAGATAGAAATATTTTTAAAATTTAAAAGAAAATTACAGAATTGGAAAAAAAAATTGTCATATCATTTATCAAATTATGTTTGTAAATATAAAAATTACTATCTTCAAACAACTCATAATACAAGAATTATTAAAATGTAAATTAACAATGTTAAATTATTATTTAAAAGTAATCAAAATAGCCATCAACAGCAATCTTACTCAATCTCAAGTAATTATCTCTTGTATTGAGAACTTCATAACGCTCAAGAGGAGTAAAAGCCACTTCCTGCATACTTTTAAAGAGTTGCAATTCTGTTAAATAAAAATACATTAAAAACTTTTTAAAAAGTTAAATTTGCAGTAAAGAAAAAAAAATTAATTAAAAGTAGAATAAAAATGTTTTATATTCAATACACATAAGAATAAAAAAAAAAGTTTACTTATAAGTTAGATTTCAAATATATTTTTAGTAACCTCTCATTGCACAATATATGACAATGTTCTGAAAAGTTTCTAACCTTAATGTGAAGATGGCAGCACTCGTTAATAAAAGCTAAGGAGTCTGGTTGCACATCTTTAGACATGTACTCACCAAATTTCAGCCATTTTGGATGCACAGTTGTTATTTGACAATCATTTGAGTGAGTCAATGTGGGTATTTTTGTAAAAATGGAAAAAAATTGAGTATTGAGCTGTCATTATATATTTGTTTTTGAAAGGCAATATGCCAACACAAATCAAAGATGAGTTGGACGCTATGTACCGGAACTATGCACCATCACTTACCACACTGAAATTTTGGGCAGTTAAATCTAAAAGTGACCATACCATCATGGGAGACTATGAATGTTCAGGACATCCAAAAATTGCAACCACTGATAATAACATCATTAAAGTTCACCAAATGGTGCTAGACAACCGTCAAATTAATATGAGACAGATAAAAGAGGCTATGAATATATTCAAAGAACTAGTTTGTCAAATATTGAAACAAGATTTAGGCAGGAGAAAGCTACCCACACATTGGGTGCTGCATTTGTCACATTAGACCAAAAATGTGTTTGAATGAACATTTCTAATGCTCTATTGATGAAGTTTAGTCAAAATAAATTGGCATTTTGGTGCTGATTAATTACTGCAGATGAAACTTGGATACCATTACATGCTCAAAACAAATACCCAAACGACTTATTTTTATTCCCTAATCTAAAAGTTGTGCTTGGAGGACAGATTTTCATCAAATGAAGAGGCTATCACCTTCATAAACAATTATTTTGCAGAGAAAGACACCAAGTACTATTTGGAAGGGTTAAAGAGATGGAACCATCGCTAGGAGAAGTGTGTAGACTTACAAGAAGACAACGTAGAATAAAAATAAATTTAAAGGAAAAAAATGTCTTGTATCTTTGTTACGATGAAACTTTTCAGACCATCCTTATAACTTACTTTATAATTTATTTTTTATCTGAAAATAGCATAAAATTTTATTACATTAATCTATAAAAATTTCTTTATTCACCTTTAAAAATAAGCACATTCTTGATACCTCTTTAAAATCCAAATAAAATCATACCATGTAGTTGCAATTTGTGGTTTTAACATCAGAATAATAATCACATATACAAAATTTTAAGTTACATTTTATAATTATAATTTTTAGAAGCACTGACAAGTGATTTATCTAACACGTATCTCTAAACATCATTTAAAAGTAAAACAAAAATTCCATAGAAATCGCAAATCAGTTTTGAAAAGTAGTGCACAACACATTTCTGAATATACATCCTCTGACAGTAAAATTCGGTGAATGAAGTCAGAACGGCCAATCTGGCAACACTGACAAAACAAAATGCTACACCTGTGTAGTGGTAGGTGAGTGAGTGAGTGACTGTAGGGTTTAATGGCACAAGAGCCAAAGTAGGCTATGCTGCACCAAACATTTGTTAAAATCAATTCAAAAATATTTTAAAAACATAAAAAATTTATGCATTTATGAAACCGGATAAAAAGGTAAAATTTCAAATTTGGTGTAAAAGGCCAATATGACGTAAAAAGGCAACTAAATTATGGTGGGGTTTTTCTCCCACCAAGTCAGATAGATTTAAAACAGATGAATGAAAAAAAGTCCGGCGATGATGATCAAACACCGGACAGTCAATTAAAATGTGATGAATAGAGTAAGGGACATGACAGGAAGGACACTCAGGAGCATCTTCTCCAAACAAAAGATGTTTGTGAGTAAATCGAGTATGTCCAACACGAAGGCGAGTCAATCTGACATTGGCTCTTCGCATTGGAAATACAGGCCATTCTCCAATGATCGGCTTCACCGAGTGTAATTTGTTATTTATCTGAAGACTCCACGATTCCTGCTATGTCTGATGAATGAGCATTAAAATGTGACGTCGAATATCCTCAAATGGGACTGCAAGCTGCATAGGATTCGTTGCCGAACATGCAGCCGAGTCCGCTTGTTCATTTCCTAAAATACCTACATGACTAGGTATCCAGCAAAATTTTATGTCATAACCCCTGCTATAAAGCTGGCAAATAATGCCAGCTATTTCAACCCCGATAGGATGACTTCGATCGTGCAGATGTACCAATGTTTCCAGGACACTCCTGCTGTCAGTATATACAAAGAACTTTCGAGAACTCGATCTCTCGACTAATTTCAGGGCACAGTAGATGGCGACTGCTTCGGCAGTGTAGACACTGCAGGAAGCGTCAAGCCGGTAACTGTGCCTGATATCATTTGAAACGACACCACAGCCGATGTATCCAGTTCCCTTCGATCCATCCGTGTAAATAGGAATAAAATCCTCATAATGACAGCGATGGAAGGAAAAGATTCTCGGGAGAACAATGGGACATGTGGTACTCTTACTGTAAGAAGCAAAGGGGTTATGATATATAAACCTTGGAATATTCCAAGGTGGAAATTTAATAAAATTTCGTTGCTGAACATCCAAGTCATGTAGGCCTCGATGAATACCTTCACCCTCTCAGAAAAAGGTCGGATGAAGGAAGGAGGAGAACTGTACAGTCTCCTTAAAGACGGGCTGGTATTAATGTTTTGTGATGGATGAGATGGCAGAGATAACATTTTGAAATGATAATAGAGCGACAGTTTCAGGCGCCGCAAAGCCAAAGGTAGCTGGTTACAGAGGACATAGAGACTCTGCACAGGTGACGTTCGGAACGCACCACAGCAGATTCTCAGAGCATTATGGTGGACTGGGTCAAGCTTCCGCAAGGTAGTTTTGCAGGCAGATCCGTAGACGATGCATCCGTAGTCGATCCGAGACAGAATCACCGACTGATACACTCGGAGTAAAGAAGTTCGATCCGCTCCCCAAGAGGTGTTGGACAACACCTTCAAGATGTTGAGGGATTTCTCACACCTCTTCCGTAGATGTAAAATGTGCGGAAGGAAAGTGAGTTTGCGGTCGAAAATTACTCCGAGGAAGCGGACGTCAGGGACGACCGGAATAGCCGTATCACGGATGTGAATGTCAGGATCGGGATGGAGACCCTGCTTCCTACAAAAGTGCACGCAACTACTCTTGCTGGCAGAAATACTATGCCCATTTGCATCACACCATGTAACCAGGTTATTGACTGCGGTCTGAAGTCGTCGCTCAATGATACGCATTGACGATCCTTCGCAGGAAATCTGCAGATCGTCAACGTATAATTGTTGGCCTTCCTCAAAGTAGGCCTTTGATAATTTAATTTAATTTAAAATTGCCACATCAACAGATAAAGACAAACTCTAATATTTAAAATCACCATTTTATTTTACACGATTAGTTATTTACATTATTTACAATATTGATAAATATCACTTTCAAAACCGAAAGCTCCAACATTATCACTATGGTCTCTTCGATCATAGTCAAAGTCTCTTACACCATCCAAGCCAAACATCCAAGAAGCCAGCCAGTCAGTCCTCAATATGCTCTCCTTTATATCTCTTCCGGAATCTGCATTCGACACCGTCAACTTGACAGTTAAGAATCGCCATCCAATGAAAACTAACTTTGTATGACGTAATAGAAAAATTACCGTTGAATGCAAATTCCGATTCCATCGCCAGATGCGTGGGATGACGTCATATCGGCAACACGTAATTCTAAAGCATTACCGCGATATGACAACAATTGGCCCGCCTCCCACACATCTGGGCGATGTTACAAAAATCAAACAACCCTCAAACGCAAGTATATCAAATTTAAAAATATAAAAAACTCATATTTACACAGAAATAATTTGATATACCTTATATCATTATACACTGCATTGGATTGCAACTCCCCAGCAGCATCCATCAAAACAACGCATACCGCCTCCTTAGTGGATACAGAGCCACTACGTTGCCCTGATGTCCGCTTCGTTAGATCGAAGCATTGAATTAGATGCTTCGTGGAATGAAACTGGGATTTTTACGTCTTTAAATTTTAACTATCAATTATTTAAAAAAATTTGACTCCACTTCTTGTTTTACAATACCGGTAAATGAATTTTTACCACTAAAATTAAAAAATTCTGGGTCATAAGGGATTTTATTTGCCTCACAGTAAGCCTTAAGCGTCATTCCTAGATCTCAAATGCATGCTCGTACCCATTATACCGTAATATATATCTACTCTTGATCCATCGGGTCGAGGTACTGCTTTCCGAAACCAATTGATTTCTGTTTTGGAGGGAACGGTTGGATCCGAATTGTTTTGATCAGAAATTTCCGGTTCCTTATCAATTAATTTAACCTCTTTGGTTATTCCTTTGACTGGTTTTTCTATTTCTGCATCCGTTTCGGTTTCTTCATCATAACCATTTAATATTATGAAATTTTTTCTTTAAATTTTGTTCCCTACCATTTAAATTACTTTCATAGATTTTTACATTTATGGTTTCGATAACTTTATTCTTTTCCGGAATTAAAACGCGATATCCTCTGCTACGAAGAGCATACCCTAATAATATTCCTTTTTCAGCACGCATATCTACAGTGGCACAAACAATTGAGGATACACCTAACTTTTACTTGATAAATCCAACTTTCAATCAAAATAACACCTTAACCAGAAGTGCAAACGAATTTTTATTCTTAGACATAACAAAAGGTTTAATTAATAGTAAAAATAAAGAAAAATCAACGACAAAATTCTAAAATAAAACTTTTTAGAGGCATTTCAAATGAACATAAGTAAATGATCTAAATGATAAAAACATTTTAATAAAAAGAGGCAAATTGCCTCTCAGACCATAATCGTAAAGAGTGCGCAGAATCCCATAGCGCCACGTACGGTCATATGCCTTTTCGATATCAAAGAAAATAGAAACCAAATGATTCCTCCGTACGAAAGCAGAACGAATCTGACTTTCGAGTAGAAGGATGTTATCTACTGTGGATCTTCCTTTACGGAAGCCACTTTGAAACGGAGGAATGCATTGATCCTTTTCCATTTGATAAACGAGACGGGCATTGACCATACGTTCTAGCGTCTTACACAGGCAACTCGTCAGAGCGATAGGCCTATAGTGGAGAGGGTTCTTTGGATCCTTACCAGGCTTCAGAATAGGAATAACGATTGCTTCCTGCCACTGGCTAGGAAACACATGCTCCCTCCATATTCGGTTGAATAGGTACAGGAGACTGACAAGTGAATCCTCGCTCAAGTGGCGAAGCATATCGTATGTTATTCCATCGGAGCCTGGACTGGTATTGTGAGCCAAGGACAGAGCCTTTCTCAATTCCCACATATCAAAATCACAGTTATAAGGGAGTGGTTGCCGACACCTGAAGTTGATAGGTGTCTGCTCAGAACGATCCTTAGTCGCTAAAAATTTAGTGCTATATGAATCGGAGCTTGACACACTAGCAAAAGAGTGGCCAATGACATTGGCCACTTCGACAGGTGAAGAATGCACAGCATTTGCAGTTTCCAGTATCAGGATGGTAAATTCTCGATACAGGGAGTTTGCAGCTTTTACCTTTCTCAATAACTGTTGACTTGTGGTAGACGATGTGATGGAAGAGACATACCTGATCCAAGATTCTCTCTGACTATGTCGCCTTACTCTGCGAGCAATTGCCCTTGCCCTTTTAAGGGCTATGAGATTTTCGGTTGTGGGATATCGTCTGAAGATACCCCACAATTTCTTTTGTTCCCGGTAGGAGGATTGGCATTCCTTATTCCACCATGGTTTACTCATCTTCCTCTGTGAAGTTCCACTCTTCGGTATCGCTGCATCAGCAGCGTTCACGATAGAGGCAGTGACATTGCGGACAGAGTCATTAACATCTCGATCTTGAACCATTGTACCGGTAATAACCGCTAACCGTGTGAATAAATCCCAATCTGCCCGGTTGAAGCGGTAAGTGGGAGGACTTAATCACACCCCACTACCATGAACCTGGGAGATCAGGAGAGGGAAATGATCACTATTATAGAGATCATTTAGAACCTCTAAATTCAGCGACGGTAGCAGTGTTGGTGAACAAATGGCTAGATCAAGGGAATGAAATGTCCTAGTGGGAGCATGGAAATACGTTTTCTCGTCGGTGTTCAGCAGACAGAGACTGTGATCAGAGATCAATCGCTCGATCTGCCGACCGCGAGGATTTGTACCATCATACCCCCACTGAGAGCTGTGTCCATTAAAGTCACCTAGCAGAAGGAAGGGAGCTGGTAACTGATCGACTAGTTGGTCTAAATCCGTTTGAGACACATCATCGTTAGGTGGCAGATAAATGCAGCAGACTGTGATTAATGTGCAAGTATGAATTCGTACAGCCACAGTCTGTGTTGTCATATCGCGGTAATCACATGGAATTACGTTTTCCGATATGACGTCATCCCATGCATCTGGCAATGGAATCGGGAATTTGCATTTGACGGTAACTTTCAGTTACGAAATATAAAGTTACTTTTTCATTGGATGGCGATTCTTAACTGTCGAGTTGACGGTGTCAAATGCAGATTCCGGAATATATAAATGAGATCTAATTGGAATGAGTTGACTGACTGGCTGGCTTCTCGCTTCTTGGATGGTGTAAGAGACTTTGACTATGATCGATGAGACCATCGTTATAATGTTGGAGCTTTCAGTTTAGAAAGTGATATTATTAGTATTGTAAATAATGTAAATAAATAATCGTGTAAAATAAATATAGATTTTGAAATATTAGAATTTGTCTTCCTCTGTTGATGTGGCATTAATATTAAATTAAATTATCAAAGGCCTACTCATGAGGAAGGCCAACAGTCTGCAACGATGTGGTCAGTTTAACGACATTATGAGGACAGTTCTGAGATGCCAGAATGCAAACACCTCCAGAGGAAGGTGATGCGAAATCAACATCCCGTTGTACACAATGATATCCACTCACTTGGGTTGTCATATTACTCTTCAGAAAAGTTTCCTGAAGAGCAACACAGACAGGTTGGTGCGTAGATATCACGGATTTGAGATCCTCTAGTCTGGGTCGTAAACCACAGCAGTTCCAGGAAACAATAGCCATTAAATGGGCGCACTGGAAGTGGATGGTCCTGTTTCCAGGACCCCCATGGAGTCATAATCTTCGGGCGATGGGTGTAGTACCACCGCATCCCCGTCAATGACCCTTGTTTTTTTTCGAGGAATGCTGTTCTTCAAAGCAAGTTTTAGTTTTTGCCTATGCAAAGCCTTTGACCTGGCCTAGCCTGATTAGCCTTATCAGAGGAAGGGGTTTTAATAACATTTAGTTTTTTTGTTTGTAGCGGAGTATTATTCTTAGCAGTTGATGAGGTTTTAAGAACTTTTACTATTTTCTTTTGTTGTGGTGTCTTAGTGTTAGGTTGAGTGGAAGTAAGAGGTTCCGGAAATTGAGTAGATTTAGAAGCTTTCGTAGTCTGGGTTGCCGTAGCATAGCTTTTTCCCTGTACAGGAGTACGGGAAGCAACTACACGGCGAGCCTCGGGATATGATAAATTCTGCAACGTCTTCACCGTAGTAATTTCTTTTTCTTCTGTCCATTTAGGGCAAGAACGAGAGTATGCAGGGTGGTTGCCCTGACAATTGACACACTTCTCTGCAGCGTTACAGGAAGCACTATCATGCCCTGTTGCTGTACAGCGAGAGCATGTCAATTGTCCCCTACACGCGTTCTTTGAATGACCCTATCGCTGACAATTGAAACACCTGAGTGGGTTTGGAATGTATGGTCGGATAGGAAGTCGGAGATATGCAGCCTGAACAGTTTGTGGCAGGGTAGGATTCGAGAAGGTCAAGATAAGGTGCTTAGTATTAAGCACCTTTCCATCTCTCCTAATCCTTATCCTCCGGACACCACAAACTTGCTTGTCTTGCAAATTCTCCAAAATCTTCGCTTCTGACACATTCATTAAATCAATTGACGATACGACGCCACGGGAATAATTCAAATTCCTATGCGGTGAAGTGATTACAGGATAAGGTCCCAAAGTCTTCATTTTCAAAACTTGTTCTGCTTGTTTTGAATTGTTGACTTCAATTAAGAGGTCACCAGAACGCAGCTTCTTTAAATCTTTGACGGTTCCTAACATCCCTTGAATTCCTTTTTGTATTAAAAAGGGCGATATTAGAGCAAAAGTCTCAGTTTCTCTTTTAATTATGAAAAAACGGAAATTGGAATTGTTCGTACGTCTGCAGATTGAGTATGTTCCTCTTCATTACTATTCAAAATATGGCGTTCCACGCGTATTCAGCCCATGTTTCACCATTTGGAAAAGAATTTTTGATTGCTTTGGGAGCCAAAAACGATTTTCCTTGAGTTGTATCCATAGTGCCTTATAAGAAAAAAAAATTCACGGAAAAAATTCTAGATCGACAGGGCCCCTGCCAGACCCTATCTCCCCACCCTTTCCTAACGCGGAAATGAGTAACCGACAGAGAGATTCGTTCCAGCCGGACAATGTGAACTGCCCCCATTTCCTGCCCAGGCAGAGGCACAGGTCCAAAGCCGAAGCCAAGGAAGATTTCTCGAAATGGGCGGAAGGTCACACCATCCAGCCATACGCTACCAAGGCTCTCCCTCTGGGAACATTTTATAGGATGACGTTCCGAAACAGTAACCGACGGTGCACGCAACTCCTCTCCTCGCACACCCTTCTCTAACCAGGGCCTTTTCCAATCACGCCCATGCGGTCTCCCACTAGGTACCTCCACATGAGGGGTACTGGGGCCCCGTATTGCCAGAGCTAGGCACGCAGGAGATCGGCATTGATACGCCGTCGGCCTTTTAGTGTTTCAGTAGAGACACCACAAATACATTTTTTTTATTTATTTTTTTTTCCATTTTTTATTTTTATTATTTTTATTTGTTTTATTTTATTTTTTTCGCAACACAAAAGTTAGCACACAAAAGAAATTAAACTGTGTTAGAGTAAACTGTTTTCCGCCTGATATCGTAAAATATCAAGCGGAAAACCCCCCAAAGCAGAACACATGACAAAGAAAAAAAGAGGGGGGAGAATTAGAGGGAAAAAAAGATCACTGAGGTACCTTGGGGTTGTGAAGCCCGTACTCATCTCAGGTAGATGAGCCCCCTGAAGGGCTGTAGTGGTAGGTATTGACCATCTGCCACCACTGTTGTTCCGTTGAGCGTCGTTTGTGTTCCGTGTAAGACATGTTTTACTAAGTGCTTGTTTAGTACGTTGGTTCTTAACTGAGAACAGGAAAATGATCCAATAAAAGATCAATTTAAAGTTTTGTTTTAAGCTTGGCAAGACACCAAAAGAAACTCACTAAATGATGGTATGTGTTTATGAAGATCAAGCCCTGTCCATGAAGTGTGTGCACAAGAAGTTTGCCCGTTTTCAAGAAGGCTAGGAAAGTGTTTCTGACAAACCCCATAGCAGAAGACCGGCAACCTCCCTCAGTGACGAAAACATTAAGAAAGTGAGAAACTCACGAAAGATATTCGATTAACTGTGTGCATGATAGCTGCTGAACTGCAGATTAACCATGAATCCGTGCAACAAATCGTTACCCAGAATTTGGGGATGAGAAAAACGCGTTGTATTGCGCCACATCACTTGACTGATGATCAGGAGCAGGCACGTTTAGAGGCAGGATTTTGTCAAAACGATGGATGTGACAACAAATTTCTTGAACTGTATTGTCCCTGAGGATGAAACCTGGTGTTTCAGGTAGTACCCTGAAACGAAACGACAAAGCATGGAATGGTACTCTCTAGCATCACCTCATCAGAAAAAGGTCAGAACAGAAAAATCATACATCAAAACAATGCTCATCACTGTTTTTGATAGTCATAGCATTATCCACAAGGAATTTCAACCTGAGAGAACGACGATGAATGCTGCAAGTTACATTGAAATTTTGACCCATTTCATGAAACGTCTACACAGGGTATGAGCCCAGTATGCACAACAAGGTTCATGGTTTTTTGTTCATCATAATGCTTGCCCTCACACAGCTAATATTGTCAAACAGTTCCTGGCAAAAAAGGGGGTGGAGCAAATTGAACAACCACCATACTCGCCAGATCTCAATCCTCCAGACTTCTTCCTATTCCCACGACTCAAACTTGCTTTGAAAGGAGAGATTTGACAATATTCCTAACATGCAACAAAACATGACGAGTCTGTTGAACTCCATTCCAAAAGAAGACTTCTTACGAAGTTTCCAGGACATGTATAGCAGATCTCGGTGGTGCATAATTATGGGAGGTGACTATTTCGAAGGACAGTAACTTTTATTAATATTTCATCTACATTAATGTTACAGAACTATTCACTGAATTTTATTGTCAGAGGTTATATATATATATATATATATATATATATATATATATATATATATAT
>BMAW01128574.1:246448-276736 GCA_019974015.1 Nephila pilipes | reverse complement strand
ATATATATATATATATATATATATATATATATATATATATATATATAAAATGTTATAAAGAATACTAAATAATTTAGAATAAAGATCCTATTAAAGATGCAGATTTATTTTACACATAATCAAACAATATTTTACTTTTTCATTCAAGGAACCATATTAAATCTTGCACATATATCTTACTATCTGATGATAAATTAACTTCTATTTCATGTAACACACTATGAAAGCATTTGCCTCTGAAAAAAAATGATCTAAATAAAAGAATTTTTAGTGTTGTTTATCTATAAGCTAAATAGTTTACCTTGCTTTGAAGTATCTTCTTTAGATGGTGAAGATCGATAACTAACCTTCTCAGAGTCTTCTTTGGTAATTTTTGACATTTCAAGCCTAGAGCTACCTCTCTTCATGGCTTTTTTTGCTCCTTCCAAAAATGCTTCAAACTTCTGATCTAATTCTTGAGCAAGCTTAGATCTACTTCTTACTTTTGAATGTAGTCCAGATCTTTCTTTGATCAAATCTTAAACATAAAAAAAATAATTCAGATTAAAATACTGATGATTAATATTAATGATAATGAGCATACTTAATGTAGAATGAGACTACAGCACTAGTGATCATTAGTTTTGCTTGCTTTACATTAATGTTAATTAAGAATTACTATTGGAAAAACATTTTAAATATATTCATATACTACATGAGAGATAAAGTGTATAAAAATCAAAAAACTTCAGAGTGAAAAAAATTTGACTATTATTGTGTATTTTAATTTTATATATATATATATATATATATATATATATATAAAAAGAAAAACATTGCAACATTTTATTACAATAAAATAGCTAGATTTAATTTTCTAAAATATCATATAGTTTAATTTTCTAAAATGAAACATACTACTGAATAAAATTCTTATTTAAAGCTGTTTTATTGTGTAACTTAATTTAAAAAATAAAACCTGTAATTGAATACAATTACTTAAAAAATAAAGTAATATTTCAAGCATCAAAATTGATTGTACAAGATTAAAATCTTGAAATTTTTAAAACCAGTACAGAAGCTGCTTATTTCTATTATTTTACATAAAATATGCTTTAAATTATAAAATTCAAATAATTTTATAACTATACTATATTAAACTTTTCACAACACTAAATATTAATGCAGTCTTTTGGGTGAATTATCACAAATCAGTTAAATAGAAAAATTATTTGCACCAAATATTTTTTATTAAAAAGGAAAATTAAATATACATTTTAAATATAAGTGAGTTATTTGTTTTATTATGTATGTGTGATTATTCATAAATATCTCAAATCTTAAAACAAATTTTTTCATCTATTTCCTCAGCATATGGAGTTCCTGTACACATTTTTATAGTTCCAACTGATTTTATAAAAGGTAGACAAAAAAATTAGCTGGTATTGTCTTGACATATTAATTCTATATATTAAAAAGATTGTTGCATGCCTAAACCAAAAGCCTTACCATCAATCTATATTAGAGTTGTTCAGTAAGTCCTTAGAAAAAGATAAAAAAAAACAAATTATTTTAAGATTTTTTTTTTACTTCTTAATTCTCATTTTTCAATGTAATATCCTTTTAGTTCTCTATACTTTTTCAAGCATTTCTAAGCCATCTAAAATAAGATTTTAGATAGTCCTCAAAATAAGCATCTGTTTGGGTGATAACCTCTTCATTTGACATGAACTATTGTCTGTCGAGCCATTTTTAAAGTTTGGAAATAAAAAAAAGTCACTGGAAATCAAATCTAATGAATAGGGTTAATGTAACAATTCAAACTTTAATTCCATGATTTTGGCCATCAAAACTGCACTGACATGCACCTGTGCATTGTCTCAATATAAGAGGATTTTTTTTCTCTTTCAAATGAGGACTTTTTTTTCTTGATTTCTTCACTCAATCAGTGCTATAACAACACACAATACTCTATAATTATTGTTATACCTTTTTTTTAAGATACAGATTATTCCACAAGCATCCCAAAAAACTGTGGTCATCACCTTGCCAGCCAATTTCACTGACTTTGCTTTTATTCGAACACATTTGTCTTCAAAAAAGCACTATTTTGACTATTCTTTTGTCTCTGGAGTGCAGTAGTGTATCCATATTTTGTCCATAGTTATGTATTGATGCAGAAACTCGTCAGTATTGTGATGAAAAAGGGCCATAACAGCCTCAGAATTGACCAAATAATTGTGATTATTTTCCACTGATAGCAAAAATGGTACTCATCTTGCACAGAATTTTATCACACCCAATTTTTCGTACAAAATTGAAAACAATGTACTTTGTAATATGCCAGTGGCTTCAACTGTTTCACACACTTTGATTCATCGATCATTCAATACCATATGTGGATTTTGTCAATCATTCCAAGAGTAATCACTTCCACTGGAGGTCCTGAGCGACTTTCATCATTTGTGGATGTACAGCCATGTTTAAACTTATTTATCCAATTGTAAACAATTCCAAACACAGGAGCAGATATGCCATAAGCTTCATCTAAATCAGTTTTGATCTCTTTGAGTATTAAGCCTTTTAAATACAAATGCTTAATCAATGCTCAAAACTTACTTCTTTTCATTTTCCTAAGTAAATCCAAGTTTCTTGAATGCACTGAAATAAAAATGAAACTATGCACTGAAAATAACTGAGATTTAGATAGCTGTCAAGTGAGTCATGATGCTAACTAAAAACAAACCATCTTCGATGCTACAAGTGCCATCCCTCAGATATTTTAAGGGCTTATTGAATGACCCTCTTACATTTATACATTGAAACAATAAACAATGAGGGAAAATGTCATGCATTTGGTTCCAAAAGTATTCACTTAGAGATTCAACAGTGATGATTTATGATTATATTCCACAATATTAAGTTCATTTTGCATGAATGCAAACTTGGGAAATGGAAGAGCTCAAATTTATCCTATGAATAAAGGAAAATGTTAAACAACTACATCGTATGTATCAATAACAATCAGGATCTAATATTTAAAAGACAGTAAATAATTTAATTAAAATAAAATGTTTTGTATTGGAAAAGGAAAATCATGAAACCAGGCTCAACAATATTTAAAATAATAAACAAAAAAGAAACCAAAAAAAAAAACCTTCATGTTTACTTTTCTTTCCATCTCTAGACAAAGCTTTTTCTTTCAATAATCTTTCCTTTAATGTTTTCCTTAAAGTAGATTCTCTAGCCACTATAACCAACATGGAGGGAAAAATTATTTGTTAAAAACTATTTTCAGTTCATTGATGCATGGTAAAATTATAATAAATATTCAAAATTAAAAGAAATAAAAGTAAAAACTTATATAAAAAGATTACAAAATGTCAATAAGCATTTTGAAGGAATAAAATAACAGGAAAAAAATCATAAGCAAAAATAATTCAGAACATAAGCTGAAAATCAGAATTATTATAATTAAATCACAATTTTTAAATGAAATTAAGCAAATAAAATTTTGAAATGTGATAGAATTTTCATAAATGAAATAAATCTGATTTTTTACCCATTAGATAATTATCATAAAATCATAAAAATGAGTCTTCCTCCAACTTTATACTTGATTTGAATCTCTGTTTCAGTATAGAGAAACATATCTCTAAAATATAATCCTTTAATAATTTTTTCATATAATCATGATTTTTGCAATATTAATTTAATTTAATTCTTACATTTTTCTTCTAAAATAAGTTGATTTTTAATGGTTAGTAAGTTTCATTTCATTTATTTTACAGCTTACTTAATAGAACTGAGTTTTTCAAAAGTAAAGTGATTTATTAGTTTAAAATTGGTTCTACTGTGATACAGATGAACTATAATTAGGAAATTTTACAGTAAAAGTATCAACAAAAAATAACTTATCTTAAACTCTATAATACATAAACAGAAAAAATTATACAAATAAATGTGAACTTGCTTAAAGAAAGTAAATGGATTTTTATATTAAAAACAGAACTAAACTATAAACATATTAAAAACTTCATATTAAAAAGAAAACTAAAACAAATTCTAGCTCATTCTCCAGTTTTAATATTAAGATTTGAACTTATATTAATGTTCTAAAAAGTTTTCTAAGAATTGTTCGTATATTAGATTAATGTAATGCTATGTTCATAGAATTTTTCATTTAAAAAAAATTATATTTAGTCACATTACATAATTTTTTTCCCTCCCTTTTAGAAATTATCATAATTTATTAATGTAATTTTTAATAGCTTCTAGTTAAATAAAATGTAAATACTCTTTTTTTTTCCCCCAAAAAAAAAAAGTTTTTACATAAAATTAATGAATGTGAAACTAAATAAAGGGTGTAATATGAATTGATGCAAATTATAGAAAATGACAGAAAACCGGAGAAGAAAATTTAGACTTTTGAGAAATAGTTTTATTTCATGTGTTTCTATTTTTTACTGATATAGATTCTGTTAGACATTATATACATTCAAATCGTACTGCCATTTTGAACAGTATACATAATAAAATAGCTTAGTTTTAATTAATATAATTATAATGGTACTTTGTTCATTTAAATTAAGTATTCCAGTAGTTGTGAAAGTTTATAAACTATCAAAGAATAAAAATAAAGACCACACTTCCTCTCATTATTAATACTATCTACATGCAGAAGAGAGAAAAGACCAGTTCTGGAGCATTTTCAAACACACTTGAAAGAAATTTTTAAAATAAGTCAGTTTTCTTGTAGTTTTAAAAATGAAAACAGATTATTTTTTGAAAAAATAATCCTCATGAAATTACACAACTTTCTTCAAATGGCAAAGGCAATAAAATAGTAACTATTCTTTCATTAATTATGCATTTAAAAAATTCTATTTGTTATTTCATTTTGATATGCAACAGATGCAACAAAGTAAAATTTCAGAATCAATAAATTAAAATACTTTGCTTATCTTTTGAAGTTGAAGACTGCAACTGTGACTGAATAAGTGAATGAGGTCGAGGTATAACAACATAATCATCTAATCCAGCCACTATTTCCAGATCTAGATCTTTATCTGAAACAAAATTTAAAATATATCAATTAATAAGTACCCATGCAAAAAATGTATTAAACAGTAAGATGAAATTCCTCTTTACATCTACATTACACTCAGGGCAGCTTTTCGCTTAGGCATGCTAGGCACATGCCTAGGGCACGCAAGATTTAGGCATGCAAAAAAATAGGGCGAATAAAGAGACATACCAAGGGCAAGAAAGATTTAGGCATGCAAAAAATAGGAGGGCAAATAAAGAGAAAAAATTAAAATTACAGTGAATGTACCACCGCCTAGCGAGTCATATATGTTTGGTGTTTGTGTGCAGAGCAAAAGAGAGCAGTATAGAGTGCTTGACTGATGTTGAGTTTACTGTATTGTTTGTGGATGCAAAGACAAGACACCAATACAGTACACCGGTTTCCCCTCCTTGACAGCTGATCACTTGATACAATCCTCTCCTGCTAGATAACTCCTAGCCTGAGGGATCAATGGCTTGTTGTTTCTTATGTACATTCATTCACTTAATGGCAAACTTCAAAAGTTAACTTCCTCAATAACTGCCGTGTTAGTTAGTTGTAGTGTTTTCTAAAACGAACTGGCAAACTATGTAATTGGATTAAGTGTGTGAACAGTTTTGTAAGTGCCTTTTTACTAGTAATCGTAAAGTAAAGTCGTAAATAATAGTACTAAAAAGAAATTGGATTTGAGTGTTCTGCTGACACACACAGTAAACAATCTTCAGTTTCATGACATTGTCTTTTAATTTTATGGCTATAATTATGGACATTACAGTATACGTCTAAAACAAAATGAGTCTTAAGAAGAAAAAAACAAGCGGAGCAGTTCTGCAAAAGAGCAGCTGAAAATCAGCAAAAAGGAGAAAAAGAACTTAAAAAAGTACCTAAGATATATATTTTTTTTTTGTTTAAAATCTTGGGTCTACTGAAACTGAACCCTCACATTCTCAAAATTATTCATCAGGCCAAAATGAAACTTGGAACGAAAACAATAATCAAGGACAACCATCAACGTCCGAGACTCGGACCCCGCAAAACTCTAGAAAGTTTTCCGACTACTTTATTGATGGTGATATGGGACGAAATCTTACAAAGGGTGGACAAAACCAGTGAAATACTACAGAAGGAAAAGCTTGATCTCCTTGGTACTGCTAAGGAGTTACAGACGCTATCTTTGTTCCATCCGAGAAAAGATCCAACTTTGATGATTATGAGGCAACAGCATTGCAACTAGCTAACATGCATGAGCCCAGCTATGAAAAAAATCAGAAAAAGGAAATTTTTTCAGATGAGAAAATAGATCCAGATTTTGAGAGAATGACTCCAAGACAGATTTCAAGCTGAAGTTTTCTTACCAATTATTGACAATCTTGTAACACAATTAAACAAAAGAAGAAATTGATATGAAGCTCTCAACACAAGATTCCAGATATTCGGAAATATTCACGAAAAGGAGCAAGAAGATGTGACAAAATAGGTTGAAATACATGGCTCAAAGCTACCCCAAAGACATCGATGAAGAACAGTTTGTGCAAGAGTGTCAACATTTGAAAATGTATATGAAGGTGGAAAAATAACAAAAACAAGAGAAATTTCTTCCTACATCAAGAAAAACAAGTTGGAAAGTACCTTCCCGTATTTAGAAATGGCAATTAAAATTTACTTGACACTTCCTGTGACAAACTATGCAGCAGAGAGAAGCTTCTCTGCCCTTAAGAGAGCAAAGACTAAAATGAGATCTGCTATGGAAAATGAAAAGCTTAACAGTTTGATGTTGCTAATGTACTCAAAATATTACAATGGAAATTTATTACAATGATGTCATTAATGATTTTGCAATGATCAAAGCTCGAAGAAAACCTTTGTTGTACAAGTACAACGACAGTGACACAACAAAGAATAAGGATGTCTAAGAGTAAAAGATAGTTAAGTGATAAGCGATGAAAATAATAATTAACAAGTTGAAAACAGTTCATTTAAAAATGTATACTCTATACTCCAATTGCAAACAATTCCATTCATTTACTGTACTAATTTACAAAAGGGTGAGTGGGCAGATGGTCTGTGATGCTGTAAGGTAAAATATGAACAAGAGTGGCCACATCATTTCCTTACGGCTGCCAGTCCAGGACACGTAGGGGCCCATAGGTGATGAATTATGGAAAGAGTCTCCAAAAAGCAAAAACAAAGAAAGAGAAAAGAGTAAAAGAATTAAGGGAAAATCCCTATAGAACCAAAATTGGCAATGTAAGAACTAAAGGAAAGGTGGGGGGGGGTGCTTTGGAATTAGTGAAGAGCGTAACAATTTGAAGTGCGGGGAGGTTAAAAACGGCCCTCATTACACCATAATTTTAAATGAACATATGATCCATTGTAGCTTAATATTTTCTGTGTTTTAATAATTCATTTAATTAGGGGTTCAAATAACAATCTGCAAGCTAGATATTGACAATGAAAGTTTTACATTCAACTAGCAGCTATAACTATTAATTTTCAAAAATGTACAAACTCTCATAATTTTTTTGGACTAAAATAACTTTAAAAGAAAATTTCAATTTTCTCTGTCAACTTCAAAAAAAAATTAAAACTTATTGCTGGGATTATTCAGATTTTTTTTTCAACAGAAATTACAAATGAATTTTAAAAATCACTATATATTTTTCTATTATGAAAAAACTTAAAACGAACTTCAACTTACAGACAAAAAAAAATCTATAATTAGTGCAACTCTTAATACTTTAATATGCAACAAGAAATCATGTATTGATAAGATATGGCAGAAGAGAGATTTCAAAATATGGATAGAATTCTAAAGAGCACAGGCAAAAAAAGTCCCAATGAGTCTAAAAAATTTGTCAACAGCATGTCTCCTTCATAATGTGGTTTCATATACTTCGAATTCTATGTACATAGAAAAAACAATTGGTCAGGAAACAAAGGATCTTTATTAAAACATTTCTTTTTCTTTTTTTTAATTCCAATTTTCTTTCATAAAATAATGAATTTTGTCTGTTCGATAAAGTACGTGTAATTAAATGATTCTTTTATTAAAGTTGGACTAAGAAATACATGTAACTGATGATAAATCGGCAACAAGTGTATGACGAAATTCTCATTAAATGATTTGCTATGATGATCAATAATAATTTAACATCAAAATTATTCAGAGTTCATTCAAAGTCCCAAAACATTGAGCAGGATGCAAAATATAAGGGGGGAAAGGCACATTATTCAATGCTAAACAAAACCTGGAGGGGGGGGGTATTTATATAACAACTTTTCTCATAAAAAATAATTTCTGCTTTCTTATCAAAAGAAACATTTTATTTCCTTTTGCAATTAAAAGTTAACACATGAATAAACAATGGTTGACTGATTGTTAATTAAAGTCGTACTTGAAAGCAACACAAGGACTATATAAAAAGAAAGAACTCGAAGTATAAACTTACATCAGAGGATAAGTAAGATTTTGTAAAATCTTTCAACAATCAACACATTATTTTATACTTATCTTTCAGAGGTATCTTTAGAATTATCACTTTTCTATAGTTGCCAACGACTGTTTCATACAATCATCTTTTTAATTTATCAAATTTTTCAGAAACCACAATTCACAAATTTAGCTGTTTGTTTAATTTTTGACCCAGACTTTTGAAACATTGTTGATTTTTCCAACCAGCATTTTCTTCCCCTCTTTGTGTATGCATTTTGAAATCAAATCATTTGGTCCATTTTTTTAAAGGAAACATCCAAATTTTTCCATGAATAAGTTTTTAATAAAGTCAAATTATTTGTATTTTATCAATCTATATATATATAAGCGAAATACCACTGACTGACTCATCACGAGATCTCAAAGACTATACAACCGATTGACTTGAAATTCAGCACAGTTACTCATTTTGCGATGATGACGCTCACTAAGAACAGATTTTATGGAACTCTTATCCAAAATATAATTTTCATCCGTTAATCTACGCTTATCCTTCGGTTATGTAATTTTGGCGACTTTATTGCCAAAAATGATATGACCGACGCCAAACGGAATATATTTTTTAAATGCATATTGTGTATTATCACCAATTAAGTTAACTTGGTGAGATTTGTGCGTGCGGAATGGAAAAATAACAAATAATTTTATATTCAAGCGCTGATGGAGGATTGGCAAGATTTTGGCAAAGAGGCCCTTTATGTGAAATTTCGTACATGTCGAAAATAGGAAACGTACCTATTTAGCGATAGAAATAAATGAGTTTGGAATAAATCGAGTTCCTGAATTTGGAATATAGTTTAGCTCCAGAACGTCCCGACTTGCATGACTTATTTTTAGGATTGCAGTCACTTGCAATCCTAAATGGTCAGAAATCAAAATGTCTTGAGACAAGGACAAAAATCTTATGATAGACACGATGCCAATGTGAGGGTATTTCATGTGAAAGCTAAGCACATGATGAATCTTCTGACAAAAGGTTTCATTTTTGGTAAAACATGTATACGGTGGAAAGAATTTTATAAATATATATATATATATGGGGTGACTTTTCACTAAAATTTTTCATTTTCTTCATATATTTGAATGTCGAGGATAACCATTATTACAGACAATCAATTTCTTAAAATTTTAAATTTAGATTATTACTTAAGTTTTAAAAATTGAAAATTTTCTTGATATCTGACGTATAGGTTCGAAAATATTATATTATTGTCTGTCCAGCGAAGCGGGTGAGTATCAGCTAGTATGGTATAAAAATCAGATATTTGTATACAGTAAAAACAAATATGTAGATATAAATAGCAAAGGAACACTTTTTTAAATAATGTGACTATAGATTAATAATCTTAGCATATCTTAATGACCTTTGGAGAGAGAAATATAAACAAAATATTAAAAAAAATTTAATATTAGTTGGTTTTCCTTTATATGAGAAGGGTTTATATAAACTATTCAGCAATAAAGACTTTATTAAGAGTCCATAATTCTAAAATTAATGAATATTATGATATATAAACATCTGAAGAAATCTTTGGAAATTTTCTATTTTACAAAGATTCAATCAATTTTTTTAATAATAGCATTTAGTAGTAAACTTATTATCAATATCAATGTTAGAAGTTATCAATGATTTCAAGAACTTTATTTGACCATGTATAAGAAACCCTTTTTTACAAAAAACTGAGACCAAAAATATGTGCTGTTCTTAATAATATATAGAACTAACAAATTACTCAATTCCTCAAAACTTCATGCCTTGCAACATTGCAAATAAAAAAAAAATTAGTAATAAAACACCAAATTAGCAATAAAAAAAAATTCAGAAACCAAATTGACAGCTATTCCTGGTGGCCTCTCTTGAAGATAATGAACTAGATAATGTAGGTGATTATAAAGAGAATGATGAGATATTAATGATTTTTATGATAAATGAAAAAAAAAAAAATTCCTAAAAAAATATGGTAATTGATATTATACAAAAATACAAAAGAAACACTAAATGTAACCATCTTCTTAAATTGGGAAAAGACTTTTCTATACTGATCATCTATACAAGTTCAAAGATGATTGTTTGAAAAACGTAGCACATTATACAAATTTCATATCTATAACATATCCAAAAAAGTCAATTCTATAGAAATCAATAAAAAAAGCCAATTTTGACCCCTAGTTGTATAACTTTTTCTGTAATGTAAACACTTTACAAATACAGTTCATAATTTTCACTTTAGATACACAGTTTTTCATACAATATTGTGTATGCCTTTAATTAATCAATGTTTTATGTTTTTTACCTTTTTAAAAATATTAGAATGGTCTATATTGCAAATAAACAAATGTTAATTATTGTGAAAAATTGCATAGATGAATTGAGTAGTTAGTTTTCAGAAATGGGTGTGATTTCTTTTACAGAAATAATTAATTAATTAATAGATCTATTTAATTAAAATCATATAGGAATTACATTGCGGGTTATTAACGACATACTTCATTAATTCTTATGTAATGCTCAAATGGGAAGAAAAATACCACAGCTGAAATCATAGTGATTGTAGAGTTTTATGGCACAAGAGCCAAGGCAGGCTATGCTGCACCCAGCTGAAATCATAAAAGTTAGGCTTTCACATCACACTTAGGATGTGCAAAAGATTAGAATCATCCTATGAGTAGCTATTCCTTCATTCTACATAATAGCATTCCATTAAATGAAACTCAAATCTAGGGTTTTGATACCAAAGTACACGCATAATAGGCTTCTATTTCAATTACCCTATTTGTTTGGGGTGACCCATTTTAATTGGACTGCATACGTAAACATATAAGAATATCAAAAATACAGTTTTTAAAGCTTCAACAAACGAATTGAAACAACTTTTCTATTAATAATATTTCTCAAAACATAACTTGTTTCTCAGCGAAAGTTCAACACTGAAATAATAATGCATTTATTGTAAATGTATGGATTACAATAAATGCTTGGATAATGCAATTAATAAAACGTTGACGTCCCATCACTACTGTAATTCAATACATAAAAAATTGTGCTCCCTTCAATAATAAAATAAAAATGACTAATTTGAATCTTACCTCCATTTTTGTTATCCATGCTATTTTTTAAAGTAAATATTTAATTGGTTCTTCATAAAAATTATATTTTTTAAAAGCTTTAGAGCATTAATGAGACTTCGATATTTTAAACTGCTATTATTAATTAGTGGCAATACAATTTTATTATAAAGTCAGAACTGGTATTTGAAAATTGAAATGCGTTCCCTCTCACGCATTTATTTTTGAAATTGAAATGTTGTTGACATTTATTTGATGCCAGATATGATCTACAAAATAGTTCTGGGCTTCTTTCAATGGTCAAAATATAGCGAATGCTATTTCTCTCTTCACAAAGCTTTTTTTTTTGGGGGGGGGAGAGGATGAAGTTAATAGCCTAGAGATCACGATCACAAGCATTCCAAATCCCTGATATCCCAAATTTCTGAAAAATATTGAAGCCTATAAATGGTAAACAGATGTCAATTTTAAAGTATTCGCGTGGAGTACGTAGTGTCTCTTCAAGAAATTGAGGAAGAAGAGGAGGGAGTAAAAAATAATATTGAAAAAATATCATAAATGTTTTATAATCTTATCTTATCTTAGTAAGATCCTTTAGTTTACGGTGTTAAAGATTTTTCCCCGCCAAATCCTAATTTCTAGTTAAAGGCTGATCGCCGAGGCGTTGTCATGTGTGACGTAACCACAATTAGACGACTACCACATTGGAACGTTAATTGCCCTGTTTGGCTATTTTGGCAAGTTTCGAAAAAACTTTCAACCTCCTCTAAGTGAAGATTCCCCAGATTAGTTTAAAAAAAGTTTTGAAATCTCTTAAAAAATCTCATCCTCATTGTAAATAATTCTTTCACTTTCCTGTTCTCGTTCCTCTCCCTTTTCCTTCCATTCGTGTTTTTTTAAATTTATATGTGCATTAAAGCAAATTTTAATGTTTTGCTTCAATGTCAAAAACAAATTCAAGGCTTCTTTATCAAACTGAGTAAAGAGTCCACCGGACTGGCACTCGCTGCTATTTGATTGTTGTTGTTCACGTGGAATGAATGGGTTGTACATAGCAACAAGCAATACCCAACTCTGAAGCTCGATCACCAGATGTCTTGGTGTAGTTCTAAAACAGCGGAATTGGTTTTTGGGGGGAGGGGGGAGTTGGTTTTATTAACGTCACACTAAAAGCAACACGAGGCCTATTCGTGACGGACCTCACAATTTTAGACCAGTGAACCAGTGACGAGGATGATACCTGAACCAGCACCACCTTTCCTAACTTCCACTCCAAGCCAATGGGAGGACTTCGGGTCCCGAAAGATTTAGAGTGCATCAGCCCCGGCTACATGGTGAGACTTTAGCGGCATCAAGGCTCGAACTCACGACTCAACGAAACTCAGCGGCCGAGAGTCCAATACCATGACCACTAGGCTATCACGGCCACTCTAAGACAGTGCAACAAACACGTAGGCCGCAAGCTATTTACATTGATTATTTTAATATCCAAGTCAATCAATATGAATGTAGCAAAAATTTTAGTAAAAAATATCGTATTTTCATTTTCAGTCTTAAGTTACTCTTTTTTTATACGATGTGATTTAACAATAATTCTCAACAACCTGATTACTATAGATGATCTGATTGTCCCTCCTACAATTAACATAATTCTTTTTGTGTGTGTGTGTGTTGTCCTTTTCAAAATATTTCTTGTAACCTTCATAATCTTAAAACCTGGTTTATTTTCCTCATCATAGCTTTTGAGTTTAACATATTTGTTCTAAAGCAAGGGTGTCAAAAAGGTAAACAGTGGAATATATAAATTCCAGTGATAGTTCTTTTGAAACCAGTGATGATGTCAGGGTAAGTGCCGTTTCGCATAATATAATAAATAAAAATATCTCTTTTCAGTTAGTAATCTTTCAGTCGCTTGGGGTAAACTATACAATTATTGGACTATTAACATGGCTTAATCATTTCATATACTTTTAAAATTTCAATGACATAAAGATTATAAATCATTCTTTCGCTAGGAAGAATACCTAGACTCACCATTTAAAACAGTATTAATTGGGTAACATTCTGATGACAAAATTAATAGCAAGCATTTACATGGAATTAAATGTAATATCCTTCAAAGTCATAATAAATAGATTATTAACATAATTCTTCAAAACTAAATTTATTCCACTTGTGATCATAGAATTTGTTGCTCCATATTTCATGAGACCATTCAATGAATCATGCCTTTTACGCAAAGTTCACTTTACTTAAAGAGCATGCTTAATATCTCAAATCAATCCAAAAACTCACGTAAGTTGTCAAGGAAACTTCTAAAATAATTCATAATAGCTTACTGAAGCAAGTGTCTTTTCCAACAATTTGGCTTGAACACCTTTCCTTTCATCTAAAGTAGAGGTCTTCAACCTGGGTTCCCTGGAACTTTGTCAGGGGTTCAGCGAATGATCACTGTTTGCTTAATTAAAGCACCAAAATTTTAATTTTTGTAAAAGATCGAATTCTTAAAGGCAGTTTGATTGTAAAAATAAATATAAATAAATATTTTATAGATAAAGTAAAAGCTGAAATTTCGTAAAAGTCACGTTCTTTAAATACATTAATCGAGATACTTTAGGTTACAAATTAATCTCAACTCTTTGGCTCAGTTGATGTAACTTAAATTGATATATCAACCGACACTCAGTTGAAACTAAAATTTAGTCAAGTTCATATTATGCATTTCTGGATTGACATTAGATAAGAATATCCAAAAAGAACTGTGAAACATCTAATGTCATTTGTTTCAACCTATGCATGCGAAAAATATTTCTCTTTGTGTGCTGCGACAAAAACAAAATACTGAAACAGATTGGATGCTGAAGAGGACATAAGGTTGCAGATTTCTACAACTATTCCAGACATAAAAATACTTTGCAATAAAAAACAATCACATCCAAGTCATTATAAATATTCTTTTTTATCAAATTTCTATAATTTAATTTATTAATTCTTTTGTATATTTTTCATAGAATATATTTTAGAAAACCAAAAAATGTTATTAGCTACCTTTCCATTCATTATCTAACTAAAAAGTTTGTATGCCGATAAAATAAAGATGCAATAATAATTTTGTAAATCTGAGTTGGATAAAGAAATTTTGATATCATATTTTTTCTGATCTTGGATCAAAGGGTTCCTTCAAGAAAACGGTAAATTCAAATGGTTCTCCAAAGTGTAAAAGGATGAATACCACTGACCTAAAGAATAAATGTTTAAGTTGTTAACACTAATGTGTGTGTGTGTGTGTGTGTGTGTGTGTGTGTGTGTGTGTGTGTGTGTGTGTGTGTGTGTGTGTGTGTGTGTGTGTGTAAGCCATCCTATCTCCATTTAATAATTCTGAGAAGCAATTCAAACTTTATGAATCGTGTAACCTATTAAACAATAAATTGGACCCTTTCCAAGATGATATTTAAGAATATCTAAGCTCAGGGTTCATTCCAATATATACAATCAAAAGCATGCTTACCAGTAATATCTTTAAAATCATCTGTAAAATTGAGAAACAATAACTTATCAGTTCAATAAATTTTAATCCCTTCAACTGTAAATGGTAAATGCTTCAAAACTCTTATTTTCCTGCAGGTACTATAAAAGATAACAAATGAAATAATTACGATTGATTAATTGATTGTTTATTAACGTCGCATTTAGAAGCAACAAGAGAGCTATTGATGACGGACCTCGAAATTTTGAATCTAGGTTAAGTGACGAGGACAACATCTAAGATGACACCTCTCATTCCAAACTTCCGCACCAAGGTAAAGGGGAGACTTGACCCCTCGACAGATTTAACGTGCATCTACTCCATTACAAGGCAGGTCTTAAGAGGCATCAGGGCTCGAACCCACGACTCGATGGAATCAGCGACAGTCGTAAATCCACGACCATGACCACCAGGTTACCGTAGCCATAAAAAGTTATGGGAAGATTTGTTAATGAAAAATGTCAAATTAACAAATGTCAACAATCAATATACATAGAGAAGCATATTTCTAATGGCCATCTATCAGTTCCCAACAAGAGTAACAATGAAACATAATAATCCGTAAACTTATAAGTAATTATAAAAGTGAAAACATCATCGAAGATCTTTTTACCATAATTTCAAAGAAGGTAAATGCAATGTTCTTCGACAAAATAGCCAGAACGAAATCATTCCCTTACTTTTCATCATTCTATTCAAACACCACCAAATAAAGACATTTTTAACATCTTATCAATTAGTCGTTATGAATTAAAATGAACCATGTGTGGAAGTAAGCTATCACCTCAATGCTATGATAGTCAACTTCTTATAACACTCCAGTAGATTCTTCAGGCGAACACCCGTATGTGTTGAAAGTAGCGACCAACATAAATCAAAAGACAGTCAAAAACTCCAGATTCTCCGGAAAAATATGCCACATGTAATGGACACCATTCTGCAACCTTTTCTGGATCTTTTAAAAATCATACAAATTAGAAGGAATTAGGACCTAGAACTAAAATTCTTTGATACATAATTCTTGGATAAAAGCTCCTAATCTGAGTTAATATGTACAAGTCTAACTGAATCATCACAGATCCCAATTATATGTGTATCATAATATTTATGACCTTAGCTCAACTGTTAGACTAATGTATTACTTTTTTTCTACAAAACCTCATTTTTGACGACTCGTAGAAATATCCACGAAATCAGGATGATATTAACTACCAATTTTTCAGCTTTTTTTGATTTGTCACCGATCGAGAATATCTGGAATCATTTAGGACGGCAAGTTGGACAGTTTACGTGTTTGGTCGAATGAAAGGCATGTTTACAGCAACTGTAGAACGAGATGACGCAGGACAAGTATGTTTCATACAGGACTTGTATGTTTCAATGCCAACCGTATCACATCATATATTCACGCTAGAGGTGGCCCAACAAGGTTCTAAAACCTCCGTTCATTTGTAATTTTTTCTACAAAAAATTATCATTTTGCTTTGATTTTATAACCACTTGCATCAACATTGTATTTACGTTTTCGTTTTATTCCGACAACTCTTTCTTGGTGCGCAAATTTTTATGGCAATGAGTGTATTTATCTAAGCTTATAAAGGTAGGTGAGAATAATTCCATTTAATTATTCTTATGGACAATTTCTAGACTTTAATTAATTCTAACAACTCAGCTTCTAATTATGTAAAGCGGAATTAATAGAGAGACGGTAATATAAAAAAGAATGAGAACTAGTAGAAGATGATAACGAAAGAGTATCTGCAGCAACAAGTAATAGATTCGAGGTTCAAGTGTTAGTAGAATTCTGGAGGAGATAATGAACTATAGATAAATAGTACTTAATAATACAAGTATTTAGTTAAAAACACATAGGAGTTTGCATGAACATAGATATAGTTAATGCTTGGTTATTCTATTAAATATTAAGTTATAGTCTTTGTCAATTTCTTTGACATTTGACTGAACTTTATTGGTGATGGAACCACTGGATCTAAGAAACGAATATGGTGCGTTGTATGCTTTCTTCATAGCACAACTTAAGATGGGTTTTACGATAATTAGCATCATTCATTGGAAGCTTTATGCATATAAAACTTGATGATCAGACCTGTAAATTAAAGAACAAGGGGAACCATCTTTGTGGTCACGCTTTATGACGGGAGGATGAAAAGGATCATATATATATATATATATATATATATATATATATATATATATATATATATATATATATATATATAATTAATTTAACCCAGGAAAAACTGTTTTAAGCCGAGATTGCAAAATTAAAAATGTTACAACTTATATTCCTCATGTTCTTATTGATTTTTATCTTCTTGTTTATGTATCTTTGCTCAGTCTTCTGTATAATTTGTAAATCTTTTGATTCTTTCAACCCATTTGTGCTTAGCGTCCTTTTAAAAGGATGCTTGCGTTATTAGCTCTAAATTGCTGAATTTTATTTTTTATCGTCGAAATAGCAGAATATTATGATAAAGTTTTGTATTTGTTATTATCCAGCAAATGGCAGACCTTCTTCTTTAACTTTTCAAAATAGGTCACGCAAAAAATAAGATTATTTTATTGTTTTTCGATGCTGCAAAAATATTTTATGCTTTATAATCATAGTCAATCTTCATTTCTAAAATATGTATGTTTCAAAATCGTTAAATTTATTTTTAACACTATTATATTTTCTAGTGCGAAGCGTTCTATGTATAGGACGCTATGCACGAATGAGTACAGCTTTTTCTAACCTGTTAAGCTATACGCATGCGTCTTTTTTTTTTTTTTTTTTTTCCTTCTCAATTTATGATATTTTCAAGCCATAATCATGAGAGATGACTATCCGGAACTGGTTTAGAAATGAATTTCCGGAAAATAATACCAGTCGGTTAACATGGAAAGGAGCAAAACCAACCTTTTCTGAACATCCATTGTTCACCTATATTTTTATCTGAGCTGTTCCTAAATGACGAAACAATTGAACATTTTTTAGAATAATCGATTTTGTCCGCTGGTCAGAAAGGAGATCATGATTTTGTTATTGATGCTAAAAATCTGAAATTATTTTTTGCTTTCTTATTTACTAGTGGATACAATGTTTTTCCAAGAAGACGAATGTAATGGAAAAATATGAGTGATGTAAAAAATCATACGATCTCGGAAGCCGTGCCACAGAGTAGATTTGAGAAAATAAGGCAATATCTGCACTTTCCTGACAACAGTAATTTAAATAAAAAAGACAAGATGGCTAAGTTGCATCCGCTTTTTAAACTCTTGAATGAAAGATTTGTAACGTATTTTTCGAATGAGCAGCATTTATCTGTTGATGAGAGTATGATCCCATACTTTGGAAATCAAGGGTGTTAACAGTTTATAAAAGGAAAACCTGTCAGAATTGGGTACAAAATTTGGTGCTTAAATACTAAACTTAGTATTTTATTATTTGACTTATTTGACAATTTAATACGATTTAAGCCGTACAGAGGTGCGAGAACTGTTTCGGATGAATATTGAAACGGTACGGGAGGTGCAGTTGTCCTGGATATAATTTCCGAGTTACCAGAAAATAAACAATATGACTTATTTTCTTATAATCTTTTTACATCACCTGCTTTGATCAATAAATTAACAGAAAAAAGAATGGGAGCAGCTGGCACTATATGGGTTAATAGAACTCAAAATTGTCCACTTGAAGACATTAAGTCTATTAAAAAGAAGAATAGAAGTTCTAATTTTCAAAACAGCAAAAATTTAAGAATGGCTCGGTGGAATGACAATAGTGTCGTTATTTTGGCGTCTAAACAATATAGTTTTGAACCTGTAGCTAAGACAAAACGCTGGTCGAATAATGATAAAAAAATAATTAGAGATCGATATATCAACGGTATATTGTGTCTCAATATAATAAATTTATGGGAAGCACCGATCATATGGATCAAAATATTTCTCAGTACTGGTGTTCCACATGGTCTAAAAATGATGGTGGCCACTTTTTTGTTTACCTTAGAAGTACCAATCCAAAACGCGTTATTACTCTACAGATTATGCCCTTCCAATAACTGTAACAAAATAGATCTCCTCCAGTTTAGAAGAGAAATCTGTCAGATATATTTCTCTAATTACAAAAAGAGACCAAATAACAGTCTAGCTACAGGAAAACCAAAAACACTTTCCAAAAGAGTTTCTGATGATGTCCGGAATATCATTTAATCGTTGTGAATGCGAAATAGATAAGAGGCACCTACTGTGGTAAAAAATCTACCTGAAAATGCAATAAATGTGAAGTTGGATAGCATGATAAGGGCTTTGAAATCTTTCACACTAAATACATTGTTTTAAATTGAGTAAAAAAAACTACAAATAGATTTTTTTTATTATTTTGTATTTTATTAACCCCTTTTCATATATAAATTTTAATATAAAGGTGTGTAAAATGTATCACAAGGCTTAATATGTCTAAATTTGTGCCTTTTAAGCTATAATTTTTTCCATTTTAGCTTCTTAAATTGTAATTTCATATAAATGAGTAAAATACAATTTAAACTTCTTGTGTTTATTTTATTATGAGTTTTTTCAGTTTCATTTATTTCATACATTTATTCATCAAAATATGGTATTAAATGGATTAGTTGTAGAAAACGTCGATGTGTTAATGCAAAACATGTAACCTCTCGTGCCTAGCGTCCTTTCTTTAGGACGGTAACATTATGTTGAATAAAAATTAAAATTTTAACGCTGGATTTTTTAAAATCATTTTTTAGTTTATTTTGTATGTATACAAACATAATTAGCTTTAAAAGGTTAAAGAATTTTATGTTGAGCATTAATGGGTTAAATTTTCTTTTCTTGCTATCATCTATAGGTATAATATTTGTAGATAGGAATAGTATTCCATCTGTAGGTGTAGGATTCATCTATAGATATAGTATTAGATTTTTTAAAAAAAACTTTTATACGTTTTGTATTTTTCTTTTTTTTACTTGTGTATATAAAATCAGGCATACGAAAAAAATTAGAATGTTGCTTTTAATTTTAGTTCTAGCTTCTAAAAATAAGTTTTTAATGAATAGTTTCTTTTTATAGCCCCATAAATTTGCTTACTTAAATTATTTTGTTTGAATACTTTTTAAGTGAGATTTCATTAATTAATTAAATTTAAGGCATTTTATAAATCGATTTTGTTTAACTCATTTGTAAAAAATTTCATATTGCCCTTTAGAAGAATATTATTGAAACATTACTTTTAAAAAATACATCTATGCAACATGGGCAATTTTGACAGAGAGAAAGGACACTGAGCCTCGATACATTTAATGTGCATCCCCTAGCAACATTAAATGTACCTGAGTCTTTAGTGGCAGGAGGACTCAAACTCACGACTCGACGGAAACAAAGCCGGCTTTGAGCTCCCTACCTTAACAATTTAGCTATTTATTAACATACCAGATAATGTATAATTTTCCATTGGTTTTTTGAAAAATAATTCATTATATTAATTCATACATTTCAAGTAATCCATCTTTCAATGTCATTCCTTCAATGTAACCGCTAAAAGATTACAGCAAAAAAAAATTTTTTTTCAACCTTTCATTTCTTTAATAAGCAATTTTCTGGTGACCATATCAATGATGGGCACATTCCATCGTACAAATATGCTATATACTAGTTTTCTCGAGATTCAGTATAAAAATTCATGTAATTCCATGAGTATATTAACTCGATATTTTAAAGGTCTTAGCAAAAGTACGAGTAGCTCAAAAAATATCAAGCAGCTTGTATGACTCATATATTCTGTTCTGACAATATGTATATTTAGAAACAATCTAGTTGCTAATAGAATTTTTAAATAAAATGTTTAATGGTTAATTTTTTTTTTTTTTTTTAAATTTCTGAAATTTCAAAAATGGTCGGTAATAATATTAATAATAATTACAACTTTTTAAAAAAATTATTTGATATGATAAAAAGCAATTCCAGATGGAACCCGTTATTATATGATTCTCATTCCGATGACTTAAGACATCGAATTATGGTAATGAGTTAGTGTATTACACACACAAGTTCTTTCATCTAGTGCCGGAGCCGCGCAAGCGCCTTTCAAGCTCATTTCTGAGTTCGTTTCAAGCTTGACTGTAGAAAGATTTTAAAACGTTCTGTAGAAAGGGTTAATGTATTGGGACTCAGACACAGAGGGTGAATGAAAATTACAATACTCTTTCAACAGTCCAGTAGATATCGTACCAAAATACCACAGGATTGCTGGAAAATCTATAATAATGATCCAATAACAATATTCCATTGAAATATAATGCATAAAATAATTTTCCATGACTTGTCAGCCAGAGTAAAAACGAAGGATATCTGGCTGGTTAGAAAGGTGAAGTGTCGAATTATAGAGAGTACATGATGAATTATATAATTTTCAAAGCAATTTTCGTAAAAAATAACTGAATGGGCTCCTTTTATCTTAAAAATATATCATTATATAACCTTTTATTAATATACCATGTCTGAAAAAAATTGGCAACCTAAATGTCTCTGTTAAAGAATGCACCGAATGCCTTAATCTTAAATGTCAAAATAAAATTGCTTTTAAAAGTCAGAAAAATAATTACAACGCTCTTCGAAACATTTATTATTCCAAAGTTTAACACTGTTGAGATTTTAAACTCAAAATGTTTGTTCATTAACTAATAAAAATGACAGGGAGTTGCAAATTATTAAATTACGACGCTAAAGATGATAGTTTCATTGTCCAAAATATAAATCATCTCCTAGACCAATTAACATTTATAAAAACAACTTATTCGTAAAATTTAAATTATCGTCTGGATGAAAACAAAAATAAAAACATTAAATGTTTTGTAAATTTTTGTTACATTTTATTAATCGTTTGCTCTTTTAACATAAATTTTGATTTCAGAAGGATATAGCTTTCAAAGTATTATTCACTTTCTCATTTTTGGAATACAAGAAAAATGCCAGATTTACTGAAAACGTTTTTGTTTTTCCTAAATACTCCTGACTTAAATAATTTACTAACTTTGTACGTAAACATTCATTCAGAAAATAATCCTAAGCTAAGAAGTGCATTTCATCTAAAAACATTGAAGTGCAGGTATGTATATGGATTTACTTTTAAAATCCCATGGGACATCAACATTAATTTTAAATTATGTATTATTCCATCTAAAAATTCAAGTATTAGAAATTATTTAAATGGACTTTAATATATAGTTTTAATTTTTATTCAGCAGAAACATAAGTATGATTATTTTTTTAAAAATTTCTTGCAAATTTAAATTCAAGTAATGTTACAAGTTACATAAAAGAACAATTGGACAATATTATTTAAGAAACGATAACACAAAGCTATTTTAATCAAAAAATTATAAAATTTATAATAAATATAAAAATATTTTGATCAAAGAATACTTTTAACATCAAATAAATTTTTAATCATTTGTCTTAAATTTCTATATAGTAGTTCTTATTTCTTTTCGAACATTTGCATTCTTGAAATCTACTAGCCAAAAGTTCAATTAAATATTAAATCAATTATAAGAAGCGTTCTTCTTATCACTAATATTTATTTATTTTTAAACTTGTAAATCATTGAGAAATGTGTTCAAATTGCTTTTTGAAATAAAGCCATTTTTCTCAGGAAGTACTTAAATCGATTTCATATAATAATTCGGAACTAGATATTACTGTCGCTATATTCGAGGATAGTATTTTTTAAAAATATTTCATTCTAAAAGTATATGTATTCAAGTTATTCTCCTCTATTTATTGAATTTTCATCAGAAGATTTTAGAAAGTTTTCAAAATTCTCGCGATTATGAGAAAAACTTAATAATAAATCAAAGGATAACATCAAATTCTATTAAAAAAATTAATTCTAAGATATTCTAAATGTGGTAAAAGTATTAAAAGCACTGCGAAATTTTTGATATAACGAATTCATCTGCAGTTAGTGTTATAAAAAGAGTGTAAATTGAGTAGAACTTTGGATATTGAATTAAGATTAGGATAACATTTACTTCTAATCGACGAAAAGGGAGAGATTTTATTTTTGGAAAAATCAAACAAAACTCTCAACTTATTGCTATAACACTATAATTGTTTCAGGAAAAAGGCTTACGTTAATCCTTTTTTCTCTCTCCTTGAAAGTTTGTGACGGAATCTTAGGATCATATATGGATACATGGTAAAAGTAGTGTGACGAAAGTTTCGCTCAAAGCGTTTTCTTACAATTACACATAATATTTACCAAAAGCAATATTAAATAAAGATATATCTTAAAACTATGACAGTTGACGAAGAATCAAAATTTGATATTTTTGAATTTGATGGAAGAATTACTGTTGAGAAAAATATCTTGCGGAGAATTAAGTCAAAACTATTTTTATTGCCTTTTGTTAAACATGGCTTAAAGGTGTAAAATTTCTTGAATACTTCCTTGTGGCTTTATGAAGTTTCTAGAATTCTCAATATTTTTAACATTAGTTTAAAAATACCTACTAAAACACTGAATTTACAAACAAAAAAATGTTTTAAAATATACTATATTAATGTTTGCTTATGGTTGTCTTAGAATTGTCCAGAAGTTATAAAAATTTATTTATAGTCTCTAGACGTAAATCCTATGAACTTAGAATTTAATGTGAAAACGAAAAAATAGATATATGTAAATTATATTTCTTCTTAACTTCAATTGAAAATTGTTTTGATAAGAAAGTTGAACAAAACAGCGTTCTTAAAGAACATTGTTGAATCTATACCATAAATGAAAAAAAAATTCATTTTAACTTATGAATTCTAATTAAATGTTAAATGCTTTAATTTGTACATTTTTCACGCGTAATATGTAAGGAAAGTGTTATTAGAATTATAATTTAGTAATTTTATCACACTTTACAACTTTTCGCTTAATTAATTGTATGCATTCTAAATACATATAATTAGGATTAATCATATGTGTTGATTTCCCACCCCTTATGAATATATGATTTAATTTCAAAGAAAAGTTTTGCATATATATTTTCAATATAACAGTATTATAAAATAGATAAATAATTGTTTATGAGGAAAAATATTTAAGTAAATAAATTTTTAAAAATTTAGCATAGTTTTTGCAATTGAAATCGAAAATACAAATATCTGAAAACAAATTTGAGTCATTGATATTTAACTATGTTACAATTTTGAATAACTTTTGTGTTATTCTCTAATATAAGCTATTATTTTTGTTTTAGAATTATCATCAATAAAAAAAATAATATAAACTATAATAACTGGAAAGAAATTAAGTCAGATATCGATGGCAGAACCTTCACTTGAACAGCAATATTGTTAGTTAGACGCTTGACAGAAACGGCGTTTTTCAAACCATCTCCCTTTACTTGGATTAATTTTGAATTCCTGTAGTGTAAATAGCGTGTAAATAAATGTTTTATTCGAAACAAATTGGAAGTTATCATTAATGTGCACACAAAATATGTTAGAAAAAAAATTTAGAATGGATTGATTGATTAATTAATTAACGGCACACTTACAAGCAACATCCGGACTATTGGCAACGGGCCTCATAATTTTAAGCCTTAATGAAGTGAGGAAGAAGACACCTAAGCTGACACCTACCTCTCTAAACTTCCCCACCACGACAACAGGAAATTTAGAGTCTGAACAAATTTAATGTGCGAATTTAGATTGGAATAAACTGTAGAAGTGCAACTTAATGATTTCGAATTGTGCAAAATATCAATTACCCATTCGCTTCAAAGATATTTTTTCACATTAAAATAACTGAAAATTAGTTTAAAGTAATTGTGGTACTTAAAACTAAAAAAAAAAATTATTTGTAAGCAAAAAACATATTTCCCTGCAATAATTTTTTTAAAAGATTCAATTGAAAAGAAAACAAATTTATAAATTTATGAATGACCAAAGTATCAAACTTAATGTATAAAGTACAAGAAAGTATAGTAAAATGAATAAAAATCCCGGAAATAATACATTTATGAAAAATAGGCGCAAAAGTTACCGCGCAGAATAAACATGTTTTCGAGTTCACTTTTCCCCTGTCAAAAATTATTTTAATTATTACAGTTGTATAAAAGGTAAGGGACTCTATAAATTTGTAAAATTTAAAGCTATATTATTTCTTTACTCCATTAACTAAATTTCTTCAGTAAGTTTCAAACGTAATTCAGAACCTATGTATAATAGTTAAATAATAACACATAATCTCTTAAAGTACTTAGAAATTACGTAACATTTCTAATATGTAATAAAAGAATCTTAAAAAAATAATTTCAAAAAAATATAAAGTATTATCAAAGTAAAAAATTTATAGAGTATTGATCAAAATAAATTTTATGCATAATTTCTCGCAGTTAATCTTCTAATATGTAAATGGAATACAAACCACATTGTTTGCTTCATAATGTATTTTAATGTATCCTTAAGATAATACTTTAATTAACTAACTTTTATACTTTCAAAACAATTCACCATGAAATAAGGCTAAAATAATAATTTAAAATTTTAAAAAAATTTAATTTAAAAAGTTCTTTGCAAAGTTTTACAGAGAACAGATTTAGCAACCCAAAGTGCCCTTTTTGTATATAATTATTATTAAGTTACTCAATTAAATATAAGAATTAAAGTAAACGATGAAATATCGAGAAATGGACAATTGTAAATTTTTCTGATATTAAAATTAAGGGAAACTATTAATTATTAAATTGAATATATTTAAGCTAAATGTAATTAAAATTGAAGCAAACGATAAAAAAAAAACTGAAAAGTGATCTGGAAAACCAAAAGTGATCCACCTAAAACAATATTTCATCCAAACCCAAAGCAATATATGGGTGACTAAAAAAATGGCTGCCTCACAGCTGTCTTAAAATTCTGAGTAATGTTATTAATTATCAGTCATATCTTGATTTCAGTTTACATATGAATTAAGGTAACACATATGTAAACTGGATAATACAAATGTAAAAATTACGTTAATAAAGTACTTAATTTTTATATTTGTTTCACTTCAATCCAATACAAAAATTGAGCGAAATTTATTACTACATATTTTTGAAAATTGAGTTATTTGAGTTCATTAGAGGCAAAAGCATGTATCAGGCATATATTACATATATTTTATTCCAATCCTATAAAAATTTCAGGAGAAATTTATTATGACGTATTTTTTGAAAATTTAGTTCGTTACTAATGAAAGCAGACATCAAAAATATACTCAAAAACAAGATATATTTTTGAGAAGTGTTCAGGTACGACATTTTTGGTTTAACTAAAACAATAGCCCATTGGGTGTTTTTTTGTTGTTTGTTTATATATATATATATATATATGTATATTCTAATCACGTTCTTCTTAAACTTTAGAGAGCTCATTTTCAAGGACACGAATGTCATAGCATGCCCAACGAAAAATATGTTGTCTCCAATAAGGATTATTATTCCTGTAAGTATAAACCAAATTTTTATTTTGTAATGGGTTCTCACATGCATTTCCATTTAACTAACACATGGGACTGCTTCATTACGATGTAAGTCATAGGAACGCGTGCTATAAAGTTTAGAGCACTGTAAGACGATATACAGAAAGGGAAATTTTGACTCGGATCCCGTGGTTATAAGTCTATCTGTGAATCAGATTCACTTATTAGAAGTCTACTGTACCCATGAGAGAAGATATCTTTATTATAGTATTTAATTAATCAAACTAAAGTTCCCACTCTACATATATTTTAATTATTTTGATATTGGAAATTTAATGATTAAATAAAGTTATTCACTATTTCGAATGATCATTATTGGGTAACTTTGTCTCTTATTCTCAAAGTGGAAAATTCATCACAACTTTCAAAAAGGCTATATTTAAATAATTCTCAGTTTAGAAAAAAAAAAAAAAAAATTCGAACTCAAACATATTTCTTTCTTCGTTTTAAAAGTATTTGTATTATTGATCATTGTTTTTTTTATTATTATTATTAAATCTTAAATTAATTCTTAAGGATAACTGCGCTATTTCTTGCTTATATTTACGTACTTTTACCGAACAACTTTTAGGAGTCCCAATTAAGAGCTTAAAGTTAAATGTTACATAGAATCCAAATTTATTTAATTTGCCTGTATTATGATCCACACCTGGGGAAAATGTATCATTAAGTATAAACTGTGTATATATAACCGCATTAATGTCGAGCAAAATGTAACTCACGACTGAGAAAAAGAGCAACGAAGAAAAAAATATTTTTACTTGAAATTAAATATGCATAAAACAAATACATAATTAACGGACTTGTTATAATTTAAAGATTTTAAATGCTTCTGTGGCAAGTAACTGTACATTGAATGTTACAATCAGTAATAGGTGAAATCTCCCATAATTATGAAGCATCTGGTATACTGATAAGAAAATCCAGTAGTCTGGATCATGTTAGATTGAAAAGGATGAAGACAATATTTGAGAAGTATATCCATGTAAAGCTTGGTATTGTCATGTTATAAAATGACTCCAAGATTATGTGGGTATATTACAGGAACCTCGAATAGTCGCAGAATATCATAAACATATTGTTACAAACCTGAGATGACGCTTCCTTGTAACGTTACTCATGTAAAGGAAAAGAGACATTTGCAGAGATGTCATCAGTAAGGCAAGGGAAGCTCAAAAAATGACCCCTTGGGGATGAATTTGGTGAAAATGTTGTTAGAAAATACTGTAATCTTGTCGATATCTCGACTAGGAAGAAATTTACGGACATTTCCTGAATTTTCCCGATGATACCACACCTGACCGGAGTAGGTATAAAAGGGAAAGATACGAATCCGCAATGATTAATCAGAAAACTACCGAGGAGTTATCAGTAGCGTAGCTGAATGTATCCGCCGAAAAGTAGCCTATAATCTACCAGGAACTATCGGAGACGGTCTTGGAAATGCAAAGTATTACAGAAGAGATTTGTCCATAGAGCGAACTAATAGACTGGTTTGCTGAATGTTTATGATACAACTGTGACTGTCTTTACAAGTGCTGTTTTTGTTCTTGTATCTGTGTAGCTAACCTGTACAAGTGTTATATTTTCTATTTATGCTGCTATTCTGTTCAAGTATTGCTGCCTGTGAGTCCTCCTATTCTGAGTATTTGGAAATAAAGTTTCATTTTCCGTTATCCTCCATGTTAGAATGATTTCACTCGCTATATTCACACGAGACTAATGAATTTATGTAACAATATATTTGTCCTTTTAAAAGAGAATTCAAAATAACTTCTGAAATACTTCGCAATCAGGAATGTTCAAGTCTTGTCTCCAGATAGAATCTCGATTCTCTTAAAAAAAACCTATCAATGGAGTAATGGGGTCTGTATCATATTAAATAGAACTGAGTCACAAAACTTATAACAATATCTTTATAGCAAGGTATAACAAGATCTTTAAAAAAAAAAAAGTAATGTCTGAATATGACTGAACCGATTGCGAAACCCGCTGTACAGTCGTCCCTATTATACCGATTTTAGATGGCGTTTCTCCAAACGAAATTGTTCGAATGCATTGAAGTACTAACGATTCTCGTGTCTCAATATGTTATACCTCTTATAAAAATGTGAAGTTTCTGGGACTCCACCTTCCGCAAAAACCTATATAGGATGAAACAAAATGCTCTTTCAATCCTTTATTATCTTACTTTACAAGTTTTTATAAACACACACACATATATATATATGTGTGTGTGTGTGTGTGTGTGTGTGTGTGCGTGCGTGCGTGCGTGTGCGCGCACGCGCGTATTTTTTATAAAACTTTGTGAATCTTGTGAATAAGTTCGAATTTTAGTTCATCAATTTTTTTTTATTTGCTTCCATTTTAAAATGTTGGTTTTCTTTCGACAGAGAATAAAACTGCACTGCCCTGAATTTAAAGAAAATTTGAAAAAAATGGAATTAGAGGTTATAAAAATCGAAGAAACGACTGCAATCATGTTACAGGAATGTCTTCAATACACATGCACGGCAAAAATGGCTCCTTCATGGAATATTTTACAAAACCTTCTTGTTCAAGGCAAGAAATTCTACACAGGCATAATTATAATCAAAGAATTCGTTTATTTTTCCACGATTGTAAGGAAATAATTCTATTATATCTTTCTTTAGGATCAAATTTTTTGACAACAACTGGTCCCTTAAACGCCATTAGTAAGTATGAATTTAAAATTTCTTCCGAAAATATATTATATAAACTTCCTTTTTAGTAACTAATCGTTTTTAACTTTTAAAAAGAAAATGCGTTTAGTTATTAAATAATGGGAATGTTTAATAAGTTCCAAACACATATTTGAAAATTTTGGATAGTAAAATCTTTCTAATCGGCTTTGAAAAAAAAAAGGTTAAATCTTATTTAACCTAATTAGTCCATTATTTACCTAAAGTCCATAAATTGGAAACAAAATTTTTAAAAAAACTGCTAATTTGCTCATTTTAATAATAGAATTTTAAGACTTTAGATATTATTTTCATATTTATTCAATTTTTGATCCACTCTTTCTTTTCTTCTAAGTCGATTTCATTTATTTGGATACTCTTTAAAATAAAAGAATATGAGAATCTTGCAAATGCCAAATTGTTTACTTACAGTTGCATTATTTTGAGTAATTTTACCTCACTTTGGACCGATAAATTCACTGTAGACAATTAGAATTTTCGAAGTAATAAATGTAAAAAGTTATCGTTTCACAGAATTTTTAAAAATGAAATATTTTTAAAGAATTACAGACAGAAACCTTAGAAGGAAGCAAGAGACTAAAATTTCATTTTTTTTTACTGAGTAAAATTCTTTAAATAAGGCACGTAAAGATCGCGAAAAAAGTGTCTTAGTTGCCTAATTGCATCAATAATTTTAAACTAGGGGGAAAAAATTTAATTGTTTGATTTCGAAAATTCTTGTCGTTATAGATCTATTGCTTAAGTGTTTCTAAATTTGAGATTTTTAGAGATTTTGTCTGATGTCTGAGCAAATGAAGTACATTTGAAGGCGAATTTTGAATAAAAAATATGAAGCAAGCCTTGAGAGTATGTTAATTTTGATTGGCTAGAGATTATTTGGTACTTTAGGCAAGTACGTAAAAT
>BMAW01128574.1:201157-241448 GCA_019974015.1 Nephila pilipes | reverse complement strand
TATATATATGTATATATATATTGGATCATCGATTTTATTAGCAGGTAAGCATTTTAATATAATTTATAAGAAACACATCAATATTTTATTTAAAATAAAATGAATTTTCAAACTCTTTGTGGATGTTCCAAACCCCTAAGTATTTCCAAGGAATTACTGTAACACACAAGAAAATTTTATTTTTAAGAATGCACAATCTTCCTATCTTAAAGTTTCCATCAGATTCTTCAATGATTTTGTTAACAATATTTTTCAGAAGTTATTATATATTGCGTGCAATAATATTTTCTTTAAAAAAAATAAATAGAATTAAAATTAAAACCCAATAATTTTTTCATCTTTAATATCTCTGATTTATGCGAGTTCTTTCAAAATACGGAGCAGAAATAAAAACGTTGTTTTACTATAATACCCGGGCACTTTTTTCATTGTATGCGTGTTTAAATTGGTTAGGTACTCACTTCGATTCTTCTGTCTTTTGAAAGTTTAACTAATACAAGTATTTATTCCATTTAAAATTATATATATACTTTCTATCTATCGGATGGAATTAGAATTCAAATTAAATGCTGTGGATTAAAATTCTTTTAAAGACAAAATTCCTTTATTTTATTTATGTCAGAAACAGATACGCATACTTAAAAAAGTCATGAAAGTTCTTTTTCTTTTATTTCATGCAGCGTCGATACTCAAGTGTTCATAGTCGCGATCTCATGGTCAGCGTTATTTCTGTCGAGTCGTATGTTCCGAATTCGGATACCACTAAAGACTCACCGTGTAGACGAGATAATGTACGTTAATTCTGTTGAGGTTGAAAGCCCTCTCGAAGATGTGATGTGGGAATTTGAATTTGGAAAGTGATGTGGGAGTTTGCAGAGGGACGTGCTAGCTCAGGTGTCCTCCTTTTCATCTGATTATGGTTCATAATTACGAGGTTCAGCGCAAACAGCTCGCATAATGCTTCTAAGTGCAAACAATTGATTAAAACTCGTTCACTTCATTTTTTAAAATTTAAAATGAAGTGAACTGACTATCTTTAGCTTCAAAATGCTACTTAAACTTCTTATTCAGTAATGTAAAAACTTTTCGCATAAAGAAAGTTAATATCACTCGATAAAATTTATTTTATAGATTCATTTCACAACACTTCTTATATATATATAAAAAAAAAAGAAAAAAGAAAATTTTATTTAATTATAGCTCTCTAATAACAAAATTAGCTAAACAACCAAATTAGTTTTCTCTTTCTAGAAATATACTGGTAGAAAATTAAACTCTAACACCAAGAAGGAATTGTGCTAGATAAATGAAATTTGGAGAGAGTGTTTGCATATTCAAATAAAGACATCTATCCAAATTTCGAAGTACAAGAATAAGAACAATGCTAGTTGCGTCATTATGAATGTGCAAATGACGTTTGCTTTAAATACGTTATTCAAACTTCGTGAGCGTTATTTATCTCCCGGATTAGGCTATGTGAGCTATGTTTGAGTTCAGAATACTTATAAGGAGACAAAAAAGGCAGTAACTAAGTTTGAATGTGAACGTATTTAATAGGGCTAAGAGAAGGTGAATTTTGATTTCGCAATAATGTCGAAAGATTTGACTGGAATGTATCCATTGTGCATGAGTGTTTTCAGCAGAGGTCACAGGAAGGTATTATCTCAAGAAGACCAGAATTCGGACTCACACTGACTACTATTGAAGTGGTTAAAGGAAGACCACCGCATGGTTGTGACGCTAAATACTACCAGAAGAAAAATTCGAGCTTCTACACCAACAGAAATTCGAATATCTGTTAGCACCAGAATTGAGCAAGCAACAAATCGATTACTTGAGGAACCACTCGGAGCCAAATGCTGAGTAAAGTTCTTGCCCCTAATTCAAAATCACTGGCATTTGCGACTTCAGTGGTGTCAAACTAGACCTTATTGGAGGGTGGAGTGAAGATCTGATGTATTCTCATATGGGAAACTCATTTCTGTTTTGGTGCCTGTATGATGAATGATCATATCATTCTGTATGATGATCATATTTTGGTTAGAAGGAAACCAGGTGAGCACTTGTAATCAAGCTGTCTGCAACATAAACAATGAACCTACACCATGAATAATGGTCCGAGAGCAATCCCTTATAATAACAAAAGCATTTTCGTCATCATCCACTTACATTGATTTATAGACCAAACTCGTAATTAAACTAGTTCATTCTTCCCAGAAAATTTATGGGACAATATTGGATGAAAATTCCTGCATCATCCATAATCAGCACAGACCGTTGCTGATTTGACTGAAATAAGTGTAACAGGCATGGTACTTTACCCCACAAAATGACATACGGTATCTGTACGATACAGTTGTGTTGCAAATGTTTGCAAATCCTGGCGATTACAGTGGTTATTAATGTATTATTTCACTATTGCATGACTTTTATCGTGTAAACTTTTGCATACAACTTTGAATCGTTAATCAAATAATTATGCCAATCAAGCAAATGCTTTGCCTAAATTCATTCATCGAAACTAAATTCTTCAAAATTTGTTTCCATTATTGTTTTTATTGATTGATTGTTTATTAACGACACAACTAGAAGTAAAACCAGGACTATTGGTGACAAACCTTGTGTTTTAAAACTTCGGTCAAGTGAAGAGAACCCACCTGCGTTGGAATCTCCCTCTCAAAATTACCACACCTCGCCAATCGGAAGACTTGGACCATCAACAGATTTAACGTACAACAGCCCCATTACACGGCGGATCTTTTCTGGTACCAGGGCTCGAACCCACAACTCAACGAAAACAATACCCTTCGCGATTTCACGATCATAACCACTAGGTGGTTACCAAGGTCATTTCCATCAGAGTAGCTGCATTATTATACTAGTTAGTTTATTTCGATATGGAAGTCTTAAGATGTGTATGGCTTAAGCTATTACGGATTTCTTCTGTAATTACGTCCTTACTTTCGAAAAAAAAATAATATCATACAATATATTGTGTTTCAAACTTTTCAGATTAAGGAATACATAAATCCTAAGGAATTCCAGACCAATTCTACAGTGCAAGTCATTGGAAACTGTCATGTTTTACCAAGGTTTTTATCTATTCAAGATATAATTAATATTTTTGTTGTAGTTTAATTTTTTTCCCAAAAAATACTAAGTTTTATTTTTCTACGCATACAGAAAGTAAATGGAATCATAAGTAGATTTTAAAAAACAATGTGAGTAAAGGACATTTAGTCAATGTAAGTAGCAACAATTCAAGATGATGCTTTTCTCAATAATTGAACAAAACCTTGGAGAAAATCGTTATTGTAAAGTAAATTTATTTTCTGACAAAATATCCGAATCCAATTTTAAGTGCAATATTGATGTATATACAAACAAACACACACACACGTGTGTGTGTTTGTATATATTTGAAAATATATTTGCAAATATATTTTCGAAATTAGATCATGATAACAAAGGTAAAACCCTCAGGATGTAGAACGTGGTTAATTATAGAAAGTGATGATGTTCAGTGCCATGGCGAGAAATTCAGTGCAATAGTGTATTCAATTACTTACAATTTAAAACATTTTTTTACAGATATCGTGAAATTAATCAATTGTGTATCCTAGACATATTTCTAAATATAATATATTAGATATAATATATAATTATTAATGGAGCTGAGTTGTTACAAAACACAACCTCTACATGCGTTGAATGGATTGGATTGAGACACATTGTTTCATTATATTCGAGGAAAACAATCAGTTAGAATCCAATGAGCTTTTAAGCTGATTCCGAAGCTGTTAATACAGAACACATTTAATTCATCCTCGTTCTTAAAAACTGTCTTTCTAATCAATAAAATTTGTATCAAAACACTGAATAAATACGGTTAACAAGCAATGATTTCTATTCTTTATTCATTGAGTAAAAACACTGATATACATAACAGCGTTTTGTGGATATCAAAGATTCGGTTTTCTCTCTAATGAACAATTAAGATTGAATTCTTTGATATTAATACTCGTAATAAGCATAACATCATTGAATTTTTTAAAGATATTAGAATATTATATTAACATACCAACAACCATTCTGATTTTTTTTACTAACATATGCTTAAATGACAGAATAATGTGTATATATGAACTTCTTGAATATACATTGAAATTTCCCCTAAGCTCATACTCTGGTAAGTCCACCAGGGTGCATATAAAGTGATAAATATGCCTGCTAACTATCAGAGCTGTTTATAATGAGATAATAATAAGTAATAATAATTTAAGAAATTTTCTAAATTTGTAAAATGTTTTTGTCATAGTGGCAGGATAACGCGAGTATGAGAATTACAGCAAAATTTCAGACTTGTGAACCGATGTGTTGTGGATTTTGGGTGAAGCCAAACAGCTTTGCGAGAACATAACCACGATCAATTGTCAAGACTCGCTTCCCTTAATAGGATAAAAAAAATCCCATTAATTGCATCGGAATTTATAGTGGAAACTCAATAAACATCAATTTTAAAATTGTGCCACATATTCTGGTAATTATAGACTTTACAAACCGACATCTAATTCAAGTTCACTTGATGAATTCACAACAAAGAGCAACATGTTGTTCTTTGCTTAGGCCCGGTAGCATCGGCAATGGACACTTAATTACTGGAAACAAGTGAGTAAATTGAGTCGAATACTTTATCGGTTTAATGGAAGAATTCATACGTGGCGCAAAATCTATGAAATCATTAGTTCTGCCTTTCAACAGGGTTTGGTGTTTGGTTGAAGGAGGATACGTGCTATACTTGATACGTCTACAAAAATCTGTGACTAGCAAACGGTGTGTACTCATTATTTCTATCGAAATGCACCTATTCATACTGATGAATTCAGCCGGTTCCATCCAAACTAAGTACTTCTATATAATAGTCAGGATGGACACATTAATCTGAATTTTGAGTTTTCTAATTCCAATTTAAGTTCCGAATTCCCAGATCTGAACATGACTGAACTCATTTAAAATTCGCTGTAGAACAGAGATATCCCGAGTTGTGGACCACTCTGTATGAAGTGTTTTCCCTGAAGCATACTTCCACAAAATTTAGAAGTCCATACTCCGCTATATTTCAGCAGTTCTAAGCTCCTTGGTGGTTCTAGTAAGCTGTAGATTAGTGTAGTTTTTCAGCCACTTTTGTGTATTTTGCTCGATATTTTTATTCATCATTATTCACATACTATTTCAATATTTGATGAAATATTAGATCATTGAAGGTAAGATGAAATGAAAGGGAGTGAAATGTTTATAAAAAATAGGATATGAGAATAATAGCATAGTCATACATTTCAATATTTTATGTTTTCTTTCTTTTGATTTATTTGTGGCACAATTTTTTTCCTTCTCTGCATTACAGCTTCATTAAATTGCACAAAAAAACCTATATCATAAGCTAATCCTTATTTAGAAGTAAGCTATCAATATATTAGTCCTATTTACTAATATTTATGTAATTATTATTTTACTGTTAACAGGAATTAAAATATTAATAAAATTGCCATAGCAATTTAAAAGGAAGTTCGCTATTATTTCTTAAGATAAGTGATTCTCAAAAACATAATTTGCTAACTTCGTACTCGTGTTTTAATCTTCGAAGTTGGATAGAAATTATCATTTTAAAAAGATGCTCTTGTTTAATGCAAAATCTTGTCCAGAACTATTATGAAACAATGGTGCGTTAATTCCAGTTTACAATTATTCCGTTAATGGTTTAAAAAAAAACATCTTATACAAGAACGGAGAAATGACGAATGTAACAAAACTATTTAAAAAAATTTGTCACATAATTTTCTAGTATTCTCTCCCTTTTGAAAAATACACGAATATATTCTATATAATTACATTCTCTTATCTTAATTGCTTTTCTATTTCCCTAGTATGAAACAAGGAAAAATTATTACAATTTCAAAAAACCCTCACACAACTGGAGCTTTTAAAAGTTATTTAGAAATTCAGAAACATTGGAAGGATATGGTAAGTCTTTTCGAATTCAGATCTTAATAATGATGTATAAATTTGTATTATATAGATAAATTTATTACATGCATAATTTTCCAAGCTCTAAGACTTGAATTTATTTATTTTTAAGTGGGCATTCATAAATTAATCTTAGCACCGATTTAATATTATCTCCTTTTTAATTAAAATATTTCTTAAAAATAAATTAATTAAAAAATTCAGAGATTATTTTAACTTATGATAAATTTTAAAAAAGAGAACTACATCAAAAATTCCTGTAATAACAGATTTTAATGTTTTTATTGAAGTTTTCTGATTAATTCCTATTCAAAAGAGCTTAAGTTTGGTTATTGATTGCTTAGAAACCTTTAAATAAATTGCAATAAATTTAACCTTGCAATAAATTTAAATTCTCTGGATAAAAAGAGATAAGAAATGTTTAACATTGTTTAATATTAATTTGTAAGAAAATAACACCATTTTAACTATAGTAAAAAAAAATTATTTTTATAAAAATGTAAATAAATATTAGTTAAATAATAAATTACAGACCCACCTTTTAATCTGTTCATACTTGTATATTATTATTAAAAGTTACATAATTTTCTTTTCAGACTAACATAACATAAATAACTACATTTTTCATATGCAATAACCTTTCTAATATTGTATTTTTACATCTCTTTTAAAACTTTAATAAGATCCTTTATATCAATAGAATTTTTAAAAAATCTTCAAAATCATAGCTATAAATAGCATAAACCTTTTTATTATAAATATATTTGACGAAATCAGAATTATCTAATAATAGTACTCTTCAACCTATTTATAATATTTTATATAATTTTTTCAATCGCTCGAACCTTTAGTTACTGTTCTAAATATAAAAGGATTTTTATGAAATTTTGATGCTAAAAAATGTGAGATAATTTAACATTGTTAATATTGAAACCAATTTTTATTTTTTACAAAATGCTATAATTTTCTATTGGAATTTCTTTCTGACTATTGCTCACTACTTTAAAGGACTTTTGTAAAGCTTATAAATCCTTCTTTATTTCATTACAAATAGTTAAACTAAAACACGAAGTTTTTTCCTTTATAACATGAAAATTCATTGCTTCAAGCGAATTTTATTTATATTTTTTCTTCGATTTTTAATAGTTTTTAGTTATTAAAAAATAATGATGATGATGCATTTTAATATTTTATTCTTTAGTTTTGCCCTCCATTGAGTATTTTTTTAAATTTATCTCTTCTCAAGTTTTCGAGCTTTAAATGAATGACGTTAAAACACTTAAGAATTGAAAAAAAAAGGATCAAATGTTATAAAAGATGCAAAGGGATAAAAAAATGGAATAAAAATTGTATTTTTGTTTTAAATTGTATTTTGATAATTGCTTTAAAATTCTTAAAATGAAAATCATTTGCATTATATACTTCTTACTGAAAAATAGAATTTTATTTGAAAGATATTATTCACGTTAAAGTACCATAAACAGTATTCGTCATAAATGAATACAACACCATAAAGATAAGCAAATCCCTAAACGGGTAGAAGAGAAACTAAAATGCACACAAACGATTGTAAGAACAAATAAAGATAATCAAAAGGAGCTTGTTTATTCGGTAGTGAATGCAGTACATTTATAGGCTATACTAGCTACTAAACAATAAACATCGTCTTTTAGGCTGTTAATTAGAAAATTCGACACGTTTTTATAAATCTCGAAGTACGAATGAAAAGAATTGCTGAATACTTGCATTCTAAACATGAATTATTTGAGAAATATTGCAAACATTTATGAATAATTAAAATCAAATAAAAGCACACAAAAATGTGCGAATTATCAAAGACGAGTCAAAATATTAAATATGTTAAATTGAAATCAATGACAAACTAAAAAATTTCATCGTCTTTATGTTTTTAAACTTCTAAATAAAATCAATCTTCTAAGTCTCTAATTAGGATAAACTTCACTTCATCGACGAGTTTTAGACATTTGATGACTTTTTCTGTTTTTCATTATTCAGAACGTTAGAAGTACAGGAGAGATTTTACGGTAGTGTTCGAGTCTAGACAGAAAAGAAATACATGTTGGACGAGTCTAAGTTGAAAGACAGAAGCCGTCTTCAAATGTGTTAGTTTCGTAATCTCTTTCCCTGAAAACTATTTCAGTGTTCGAGTCAATGTCCAGTTCATATGTTTCTTCTTGTTATTTCCTATTAAATCGTGTCCTGTATTGACCCGATCTAGTTGAAATGTAATACTATTCTGCAAGAATTTAAGATTTTCGCGTTTAAAGGGGCGTCTCAGCTCTTCTCTTGCCTTTTGAAGATATTTCTGTCTTTCTTTTAAGCTGTATTTTTGTATTTCACCAATCACGAACATCTCTGTTATATAAACTCTGAATAAGTATAGAAGGTTATAGTAGTTTCAAAACATATATATATATATATAGATATAGATATATAGATATACCGTCTTTCCCCTATTAAACTTTTCGATGGAAGATTTATTGCGTAGATATACTCTTGAAAATACACAGAATCCAAAATTCTAAATTTCATACATAAAACATCATGTCCATCAATAAATATGTGAAAGTTCAGCTCCAATTTTCATTTCCTATCAGCATACATATCTTTTTTGATTAAAGGAAAACAAAATTATTTCGTTGCTTCTAATCTTTTCATTCGAAATATCAGGAAAAATTTTCGTTTTTGAAATGCGTAGGCCGAAATCTTAAAATACTAATAAAGGGTTCTTACAATCATGACACATTTCGGTAATCCAGAGATTGAGTTAGTATTGTCTCGATTACAGAAATGTTTAATGGTGCAACTATTTTCATCTTTCTTTGCTGACCTGTTTTACTTCAGTTACAAGATTACTTGAAGGCTAAAATTCAAAAGAACTACACAGCCACTTGGACCATTTCAACTATTTAGGTTTTGAAACTTATTCTAGTATACATTCTCTCGCTAACAAACCAGTAAATTAAGGACACCTAGAACATGCTTCCAATTACTAAATTTGCTACAATCTAAGTTTATTTTCAATAAATTTGGATCTACAGTTTTTTTTTTGGTATCTAGGTTAAAACTATTGATGATTCTGACTAAAAGTACGTAGTTATTTCAGGTCTGGGTACAAGAGAAAATTGTTACCATATGACACCAAGAAGTGCAGCCTCTAGTTCCAGACGGGGTGCTGTAATTTCTTTCGGAAGGGAAACCCTGGATTTGGCTAAAATTAAAAATGAACTTTATCCTTTTCTATTCTAAAGAAAATTTCAGATCCACAAGTATTTTCACTAGCATCACTAACTATATGTATTGTGCTAGTAAAATTCATAAAAATTCTTTGAGGAATTCAGCAATTATCCAGATGGTAAATTTCATTAACCCATTTACGAAATTCTTTGTTAATTTCAATAGGTAGATTTTTGTCCCAACTACTTTTTACCCTCGGGGAATTTTGTAAGATAATCTTAGGAATAAGTAAAAGTGAAACCTATCGCGAGTCAAAATCTTTCTGAATGCAAAGTAAAATCAGAACAACATAGATTAACTTTCTTTTTGTGATAGGACCGTTTACACATATTACCTGACTTCCCAACATATCTGTTGGATAATACCATTGAAGACCTCAGACATTTTCTGTAAGCTTTTAATAATCTTGCCCAGTTATCCAAAATCTCATGTCAAACTATATTAATAATAATTCAGTTTTATGGACTTTATTTCTGTTTAGTGAAATCACTTAGAGGCAAATACCCATATAAAATGTTTCTTTTAGCTTTTTTGTAACTTAACGCAAATGGTTATGGGGGCTTTCTAGTAAATTATTTAAGCAACAGGAGAATAATAAAGGACTGATACTACTCCCAAACTACTCTGTGGTGTTTTAAGACTCATATTTTGTCTTTATACCACCACAAAAACCTCAATAAATTTCTGTCCATAGGATCAATTTCTATTGGAAGAAAGACTTTCTCAGTACCTGTTAATAACTTTATCGGATAAATTCTGAAATAAATTAATATCATTGAAATTAAATCAATCTACTTGGGTCCAATCTCAATTCTGTCATTTAAAGAATTTTCATAATAGTTCTTATTAAAAACATACAAAACTGGTCGAATTTTAGTTGTGCCGTGTTCTTTAATAATCGCTCGGTGTGGTAAGTAATGAGTTGGTCCATCATCTTTATTTTCCGTTGCAGCTTACACAGCATTCTCTTCCAACCAATCTTGGATCACTCTGTCATATTCTTAAGATTTATTAATTTTGTTTTAATTTTTGGTAGTAGTGCACAATCTCTTTTCAGCAGATTATCATAATTTGTTTTAAGAAGGTATGGATAACCATGAATCCACAGGAGTCGAACTATATAAGTAAAGTCTCATCTAGAGGTATTCTAAAAAAATTAATGGCTTGCTGATCTTTTCCCCCTCTTTTAGAGTTCTCTCTGTGTATGGGGGAGTGAGTAGATGGAATCTAATATACCTATATTCTTCAATTTCCAAAAAAAAAATTCACGCCATTTTAACAAATATATTGGAGCATATGGATGCATTTCAATACGACACAATAAGCGTCCACCCTGATGTAATTTTTATTAATAATAAATTTTTAATAATATTAATTACTACTCATGTTGCAATTAGTGCACCCCGCATCCTTTCCTAATAAGACTTGAGCTTTTTGAGAATTTTTATCAATATGTTGGAAAAAATCTATAATTTAAATACCTATTTTATTATTATTAAGTTAGAAGCTCAAGTCTTTCTGGGAAAGGATTCTAGACTATGCTATTACAAATTCGACCTGAACTAATCATGTCATTTTCATAGAGATTTTCGGAGTATGTTCTCTTTAATCTCTCATATTGATAGAGAAGTCACGTGTTTACTGCTGAACAATTCATGACACATAGCTACTTTTTTTATTCGATATCAGTTTCCATTTTGTTGCATAAGCTTTGATTAAATAAGAATCACATAATATTCTCATTGAGTAACTCTTATTGCTTATAATAATGTGTACTACTAAATATTTTAAATATGTAACTGAGTAATTTGATAAAACTGAGAAGGTATTAAGTACTTCAGAATGCTTTTCTTTAGATGGTTATTCCGTTTTTGTTTTGGTGCAAATTGCTGTAAAATGGTTTTTTTTTTTTCTTCAAATAATGCATTTTACAAAAATTTTACACTTAATAATTCAGGTCGTCTGCTTTCAAACGCTTAAAGTAGGCCCCCTTCCTTCTTGACATTTTGTTAATTTCATCTACTGGAGAATTTATTATAGAAGCTAGATACCTTGTAAATTATGTATTCTTTTTACGCAGAATATGCAAAAAGATCTCCCTTTACAAAGTGTTATCCGCCAAAATAAATGCTGTAACTCTCTAATATTTCTATAATTTCTAACTTTAGATTGTGTTTTAGCTTCGTTTTCTAAAGAATTTCGTAATATTAACCTTTCTAATTTTCCAACTTTTAAATTTAAAAAGGTTTATTACTCTGCCATGCATTCCGCATGGGTTCTAGTCGAAACATTTTGTTAAAACGTGATAACGCTTATTTAAAAGTACTCTCTGAAAGTACTGGCTCAACAAGGGAAACAACATTGCAATATTCATTTTTTTTTTTTTTTTTTTTTTTTTTTTTTTTTTTAATGCCTAAGGAATCTAGATCTCTTAACAGCGATTCCAGAATATCATACAGTTGAACGGCAGACTGCCTTTTTTAAATTAAATTTAAAAGTTCGTGTACATAGTTTTCAGTAAAAAGTTCTCTAACCTCTTCATGAATTCATTTTGATGGTGGAAACCTTTCAAGCAGTTTATAAGCCCGAGAATTCCATTTCATGCGTGGAAATAAATAATTAAATTTATCTTCCGGTGAAAGGTATTCATCTTTATTTTTTAGAGAACTGAGCCTAAAATTCAATCTATCTTTTTAGAGCACCATCATACCTTTTTAATTCTTTTTTTGACAAGTGTACTAGTAATTTTTCTCACAGGATTGATTAAATTTTAATTTATAATCTCTATGAAGATTTTCTCTATCACTTGTATTGTATTTTTAAACTTATAAAATTTAATTAAGTACACATTTGTTCTCATTAGTTCTCTTAATTCAAATTCTTGAACATTTTGCTAGACGAGTAGTTCGGAATAAATTTTCTGTGATCCAATGTCTCTAAATTTTTAAACTTTTCTAGTGGAGATGAAAAACGTGAAAAAATCTCGTAATTTCTCACATTGTTTAGATTACATTTATGATATTGCATTACCGAGAAAATAAAAAATACATTACGCCTTTCCATTGTACATAGTTTGAAATCGAAACAAAAATTCGAAATCAGAAATAAATTTTTAAACTACAAATCCAACGTTTCAGAAAGAAATCCTGTCCGTTTCTAATGTAGTAAACCAGAGTAACATGAACTTGTTGCCAGTGGCTGCAAAAAGAAAAAAAAAAACCTAAACTCCAATAGTAGAGATTCAACATTACACTTAGTCATTCAACATCACACTTAGTCATTGAAATTACCTTTCGTCACTTAATTATGGTCATTAATTTATGTCACATTTAATTTTCCAAAACATATTTTATTTCATTAAAATGTTCACGAAAATTTTAAAAAGTTAAATAAAAAAATTCTATTCGGTGAACCAATAGAAAATGTATTATTTTATTATACTGATAGCAGTAGAACCTAGCAAACTTGACGGTTCTTATTATACACTATCTAGTATTAGAACTGCTTGAAATATCAATGCTCGAATTAAAAATTGCTGGTTGTGTATCTGAACATTAACATGCATAAATTTTTGACATCTTTATGTATAACAGTCGTACTATATACATTATTCTAATATGTTGATCTCAATATTCTCCATTTTTAATAATTATCTCTTTATTTTTTTTCAGTATGGTTATGTCTTACCAAATGAATCGAAAGAAGGCATTTCGTATTATAATGTCACATTTAGAATTCCAAACGCATCACTTTACACGTATCCTTTCATATAGTGTTTTATAATTATGCAGTATTTGTTGAATTTAATGTTAAATCATTTATGTAAGCTACCAAAACTAATGGAACAAAACTCTTAAAAAAGTACTGAAAATTTAAATTAAATGAAAATTTAAAAAATGGATAGGTATTTGAATTTTTAAACAAAATCCTCAGAAGCCAGTAAAGATAACATTAAATTATTAACAATGAATAAACTTTTAGATATTCCAAAAAAAAATCATATAAAAGGCATAATCTAGGTTTCAAATTGCTTTTGAGATATCATGTAAGTAACAAGTAAAATTTGAATCCCGTACAAATTAAAATACCGGGCTAAGAAAAGAAAAACTGAATTTGGGATAACGATTTTAAGAAATTACTCTATAACTTAGCTGTGGCTGTGGATCCAAAATTTAGTCAGAAAGTTTTATAATCAATATATACGTATCATTAATTAAAATATTGCGACAAAGTATGGATTCAAACGGTATTAAAAGTAAATGAATTATCTATAGTAATATTATTTGGCAAAAATTTCTCTCTAACTTGTTCTTTTCTCCTATCTAAAATTTTAATAAAATTCCTTTAAGAAAAATTGATTAAAGTACCACCTATCATGATGACTGAACGTATTAAATCGTTATGAAAACTCAAAATTATGTTATGCCACTAAATCTAAACATTTACGCTTAAAAATTCGACAACGGATAGAAAGCAGTGCAACGACAATAAAATATCCATGGTCTGAAATTCCACAGAAACCTTGCGATTATGATAATATTTTAGCATGTTACAAATATTTATTTGATATTCACAAAAATGATTTCTTCATTGAAAGAATAAACACTTCGATAAGGAAAAACTGAAAAATGATATGCTAAATAAATTAGATTTCAGGAATTTTTCCACAAAAGCTTTACTATCTGTTCCTCCCTCCTCCCCCTTTCCAAAAAAGCATCATTTTTAGTATGTTTGAAAAAATTATTTGATTGATGTTTTTCATGATTCTCTCTTTCTCATTTTCAATTTTCCCTCATTGTTTTCAAAATTTGCCTTGCAAAAAATATAAATTTTTGGTTATCAATTGAAATTTTCTCGCGCGTTGATTTAAAAGAAATAGAAAAATATTTTTTCCTTATGGTAGAGGTTTTTCCCCTTCTTCTTACCAACGTTTTATTTTATAGTATCGTCATTTTAGCATTCGAGTACGCTAGAAATAAATACTTATGTATTATTAAAAAAAATAGAGTCATTAAAAATAAAAACTTATTTTTGTTACATGAAACAGACAAAAAAAATTAATACGAATTATTTTTTTTATAATCTCATTAATTTTTTTTCTTTAAACTTATTTTGTAATATATCCTTTTCACAAAAAAAGGGACTTTTTACTTACCTTACCTTACCTTTTAAGATATCCACAGTTTTGTGTCAGACCATATAGCACCACGATAGTCCCAAGAGTTAACCCTAGGTTGACAATATGTTCTTTTATCAAAGATTTTTGTAAGAAAATTGGAAACATTTTTGGAGAAAAATGCAGAATAATTGATGGAAGAGCATCTTTTACAAATCTGGAATTATTTCCTGCAATAAAAATAAGCGAAGTATGTATTTAATACTTACGTATTTTGAGTGCAATCCAACACATTATGCTATGTAGTAATTACTCGTACAGAATAATTAATGACATTATACAATAATTAATAAACATGCATTTTAATTTATTGTTTTTATTACAAAAATATGCAAAGATTTTAATACATTTTTAATATGAACCTATAAAAATTGTTTTTGAATCATATTAATTATATTTGAAGCAAAGAAAACATTACTTAAATTTACTTACAAATATCATACATTTTCTTTTTTAAGAGAAATTATATTTTAATTTCTAATTAAATACTCAAAATTTTAAATTCTATTTCGAGAGTCATTAAATATGATTGATTTTAATTTTCTTAATTTATTTCAATTTATAAGTAACAATTTCTTAAATCGGAATTATTTACTGAATTATAAAAATATTTTTTTTATTTTGTTTTTTTTAAATGTATTTTATGCTTTTCGATTACATCTTTTAACTGTTTTAAAAAATATGATCACATTCAGGGCTTTTAAATGTAAAATTTATTCATTAAAAATTTTTACAAGAAAGAACTATTTAATATTTTATAAGAAATGGTTAAAATTCAAAATTTTAAGAATGGTTTGGGAAACAGCATTTATGACACATCCAGTAAAATTGGTTAGAAAATTTAATTCATAGAATTTGCAATAGTAAGTGTAAATATTATTAAAAATGTAAAAAAATATATGTATTCATCATATTACAGAAGAGAAAAAATGAAAAAAGCTATGCAAAATAAACAAAATAATTGATAATTTCAATAAATAATTTGTCAATAATTAATAAGTTTATGCAATAAAAGAGTTAATGCCTACAAATTCATGAACATTTTTTAGTCGTTTAGTTAAAAAAAATAGTTGATTAATTAAAACAGGCTTATATCAAAATTGATTTAAGTAAAATTTATGTAAAAATTTCATAAACGTGTGCTTTTAAATGCAGGAAATGAAACCTAGAGCGGGAACTACCTATGTCATGAAAACAGATGTACCCTTCAGAAAAGATTTGCCTTCTAATGTTTCTAATTCATGGAGCAACGCAGAAAAGTCTCATCATGATAAACTAAATAATTCGAATTCTTCAAGTACAGCAACTTTATCTGAATTAAAATCTGCATCAAGCAATCACTCGGATGAAAACAATCCAAAGAAAAAAGTTAATATTTCAGAAAGATATACCACATCAGAAACTATGAAAAATGAAAGTTTAAAATGCATTTCAAACAACATGGCAGAAAATACAAATAATCTAAAATCAGCTATAAAAATTAAAGATTCTGTTATGACGACTGGAACAGAGCAGAAAAAATTCGCTCCGTGTTTTTATCCAATTCGACCAAAAAGCCATCACCGATCTGTCCTCCAAAATCAACCAACAAATAAAAAGATTTCTGATGTTCAAAATTTTTTTCCAAATTGCAACGCAAATACCTTCATATCAAATATTTCGCAGAAAAAACAACTTGACTCAAAGGAAAAGAATATTTCAAAGGATATAAACTCAATAAAGTTTAGAAAAATATCTAACGACATTGAAAAAGTGCGTGAGATAAAAGAAAAGAACTGCAAAATATCAGAAAAAATACTTCAAGAGAGAAAGACAAAACAATCTGTTTTAAACCTAAATGTAAAGAAAAAATGCTGCAAGGAAAAAAATTCTAAGATGATAAGTGGCGATGTGACTAAAAAAAAAAAAGGCAATGAAATATCATCAGAAAATCCATTGAATAAGAAAAAAAAAATGATTATTTAATAACTTACTAGACCTGTATTTCTGAGAAGTGTTTTAGTTACATATTATTTCATCAAAGTATTAATAGAAAACGTCTTTTTTATAGTTTCGTTTGCACAATATCAACTGTTAAATAAAAATAAAAATAAATGTCTCCTGAATTAAAATATGAAGATTATGAGTTTTTTTTTTTTCAAAGTAAAGTACAATATCCTTTCTGAAATTTAAGGTGCATAAAATATTTGATTAACACTCCCCTTCTATACACACACATTTAAAAACGACATAGTGTTCACTTTCAGTTTTTCATTGAGATTTTTTTTTATATTTCTGGGTTTTAAAAAATTACACAATACTTATTTAGAAATTAAATTTTTAACAATTTATCTGATGTCGTAATTTATAACACGCTTTATGCCTTAAAAACAAATTATATTATGCATTCATTTGTATTTGTTATCGCATCACTGTTTTGATTTTATTATTTACTAGTGAGAAAGCCAAAAACATGATCCGACATTAAGACTCCTGTGAATACCCTCATTTTTATTTCGTCTGTTTAATGTTAATCCTAAGGAATTTCGACTAATTCTCACATCATTACTATTTGATCCATCTGAATACATTAAAGCGCATCTGAAAGAGCAAAAAATAATGAATGCTTCTTTGGAATTACTTTTCCCCTCCGATTTTTTTAAAAAAAATTTGCACCAATTTTAATGACTCGCTTGCGAGTTTTCCGGTCTTTAAAAAATATTTTTAAAAATCGGTGGAAAAAAGTAACTCCATACAAGCATTCATTATTTTTTGCTCTTTCGGATGTATTTCATTGTATTCAAATAGATCAAATAGCAAAGATGTGAGAATTAAAGTCGAAATTATCTATAGGGTTAACATTACGTCCACGAAATCAAAATGGCGGGTTGACGGGATCCTTAAGGCTCCCGTCTACCCGCCATTTTGATTTCATGGACGTAATGTTAATTCTATGGAATTTCGACTTGAATTCTCACATCTTTATTATTTGAACTATTTTAAAGCAATAAAGTGCATCTGAAAGAACAAAAGATAATCAATGCTTCTGTGGAATTACTTTTTTTCTTAAGATTTTTAAAAATATTTTTATTCTTATTTTAATGATTCGTTTTTGAGTTTTCCGGTCTTTAAAGAATATTTTCAATTATTTTTAAAAATCGGATGAAAAAAGTAATTCCACAGAAGCATTCATTATTTTTTGCTCTTTTAGATGCACTTTATTGCATTCAAATAGATCAAATAGTAAAGATGTGAGAATTAAAGTTGAAATTCCATAGGATTAACATTAAGCTAACGAAATCAAAATGGCGGGTAGACGGGAGCCTTAAGCTGTGCGTGGGAAAAACAGAGCTCAAATAAGTTATCTGCCATTATTAACGACAGGTCTTGAAATATGCTGGTCTGGAACAAAAATTAAAGTGATCCCATTATATTTTAAACGATTTCAAGAAATCAAATTACATATCTTTTTAGAGGAAAAAATATATATAAAAAAAATGTTGCCTCTGTTGGAAAACACTAAAAAATAGTGAAAAAAGAGGGAGTGGGGGCCGAAAAATATGTATCAACAAGTATAAGTTTAAAAAAAAAATTGGATGGATATTTATGCACGGTTCCTTTTACACGGTTATGCTTACATCAGTGAAACATCCTAAAAAGATTTGGAGAGATACGATCAACGGCGTGGATTTTTATTAATGACTGACAGACTTTCAAATTTATTTATTGGATTTTGTTTATTGAATGATTTGCAGCTGCTTATTTCTCTCCGACACAAGGTCCTCTAACCAGACAATACGCCTCATATCTTTGAACCATAGTAAGATGACGAGATAGATATTTGAGCTAGCTCTCCACATCTATGTCTCGTCAACAACCTATATTTAATGTGCCTCAATTCAACAGGCCTGAAGAGGAAACATGACTCGAACACAGAGCTCGATTGAAACATCTTCAGTCAATTCGATGCCCCGAGTTTGATTTTATTTTCACTTGTTCAGAATTTCATTTAATGTCCATTTGCTAGTAGTTTTCCATCTTTTACTCATTAAAAACAATTATATGTTCATATCTAAATACACTCATGGACAAAAAAATTAGTGCACCAAGACATAATTGCGGGATCGGTACGAAACTTGGCATGAAGGTACATGTCGGAGAGATATGCAAATGATTATAAATGCAGCGTGATTGCGCACTACGTATAGCCGGTAGAGGGCGTTTAACATCGTTCTCCGTGGTGTATAAAACAGGTAACCAAAGCTTGTTTGAGTGTGCTGGATCGTTTACAAAGGAAGAGCTGAGGTAGACATGTCATTACACCGTTTTCGATGACAATATGAGCAGCTGTCGCAGTTTGAGAGGGGAGAATCATCGGCCTGAGGGAAGCTGGGTGGTCAGCTAGGCGAGTAGCTCGTCAATTTGGCCACTCTGATTGTGTTGTGAGGAGGTGTCGGGACCAGTGGATCCGAGAGATGTCATTTACACGAAGACCAGGCTCGGGACGCCCTCGACAGATCAATCGTCGAGAAGACCGCCACATCGTAAGAAATGCACGCGTACAGCCAACTGCTTCATCGGCCGCCATCCAGGCACAGGTAGCACCTTCACAAGGAGCCCCTGTGTCTTCTCGAACCATACGAAGGCGCCTGGCTGAAGGACATTTGGGATCGCGGGGCCCATTACGTGAACTGCCCTTGACGCCCACCCATCGACGCCTCCGTTTGGAATGGTGCCGCGCACGAGGAAACTGGACTGCAGCGGAATGGAACCAGGTCGTCTTTAGCGACGAATCCAGATTCAATCTCAGCAGTGATGACAACCGTGTTCGTGTGTGGAGATCCCGTGGTGAACACCTCAATTCTGCCTTTGCTTTACAGCGACACACCACTCCCACAGCTGGTGTGATTGTATGGGGTACCATTGCCTATAATACACGGTCACCCTTAGTTATTGATCCGTGGCACCATGACAGCCCAGAGGTATGTCCATGACATACAGCAACCACATGTGTTGCCACTCATGCAACGGCTCCCAGGAGCAATTTTTCAATAAGATAATGCTCGGCCTCACACGGCAAGGGTGTCATAAGACTGTCTCCGCACTGTTACTTCCCTTCCTTGGCCTGCCCCATCCCCAGATTTGTCTCCAAACGTGCATGTCTGGGATCATTTGGGACTGCGAGTTGGACATTCCACGAGTTTGAACGAACTAGAGACAAGGTTACAACAAACATGGAACGGAATGTCTCAAGACATCATACAGAACTTGTATGCCTCAATACCCGATCGTACCGCATCGTGCATTCGCACTACAGGGGGTTCAACAGAGTATTAAATTCTCCATTCTTTTGCCTTTTTCTCAGAAATAAATGATCCTTTTTCTTTGATTTTCTAATCATTTACTTATATCAAAGTAGTAATTACGTTTGTAAGATTTCGTTTCATTTTGACGACTCCTTCTTGGTGAGCTAATTTTTTCGTCCATGATTGTATTTTAAATGTATTGAGATTTTCTTATATTCATATTTAATATATATATTAAATATGAATATAAGAAATATATATATATATATATATATATATATATATATATATATATATATATATATATATATATATATTTCTTATATTCACCATCAAGTCCACCCAAACTCTGCGCAGCCAGATTTCTCGCTTAGAATACACAAAAAATACCCTAAGTATGGTGGTACCTCTACAATCAATATTTTTCGAGAAGAAAGCGAAAGAAAAATAACATGACATCATATCAAGTACGGGGGGGGGAAACTTAATTGGAAGTATGAACAGATGTATTTGTATATATTTACATAGCAGAAGATGTTCAAAGTTTGTACCGTGCGTATCGAGGCATACATGCGTGCCGTGGAAGGGCTGACTATACATGTTGCAGCAACGAAGTACCCACCAAAATACAATATGAAGATGAGCAACTCAGTATCTTTCCACAGAAACAAAGTCTTAATAGTCCAATTCCTTCAGATGACAGTATGGGAAGAAATACAAAGGTGTCAGATCTGGAGACCAGGGTGGCCATAAAAATGCCTCCCGTACGTACAGGAGCGCTAAAATGCGCCAGAGTTCCATCCTGCTGGAACCAAAGGCTATGTATTGCCGCTAAGGTTTTATAATCTAGAAAATCGGTTAATAATCACGGAAAAATACCATGTATGAATGTCCATGAACCGTTCAGGCAACAATGGTCCAATCAGGTGATTTCCTAGCTTGGCGGAAGGAACGCATACTTACAGTCGTCTGTGCGAGATCATTGCATGAGAATTGGACACTGACCACATATGCCTGTTGTGATTGAAGACGCCATCACGTGTGAAGATGCCTCATCCGGCCACAAGATCCAAGTATCAATGTTAATGGCTCAATAGGATCTAAATTATGGTGTTAATAAATAAATAAATAAATAAATTAGTTTAATTAAATAATTGTAAAACATAATTTACCCTATTACGAAATTTGGGTGTTTTTCCACTCTTAATTTTATCCTAAAATTCAAATTTTTCTTAAAATCGAGCTAAAAAGTTTTAGAGTTATGGGAATTTATATATAAAATTAAATTATCTAACATCAAACTTGTGTCTTAAACATTTGACAGTAAAAAAAAAAAAAAATCTGCTCAATATTATTCGAAGCTTTTTGTTTTAAATTATGTGTAATTCTTTTCCAATCTCAAAAATATAAAACAATTGAAAAAATATTATTATTAATAATAATACGAGCTATATTAAATACGATTATGAAAAAGGTGAAATGTAACACAAACCAAAACATATGTTGCTGAATTCTCACATTCAATATGTCAAGCAATTCTCCCCAGTATCTCAGAATACATTCAAGGTCCAAGTTACGATCGAAAATCGTGGTCTTGAAGGTCATGTACTAGTTCATAATTTTAAAAATCGATCCAATAATCACATGGAGTAAAAAAAAAAAAAGAGAAAAAAAAAAAAAGGAAAATTATTATGAATCATGTGTGAGTGAAAAGTAATCTAGTACATGGCTCCAAACACAAAGCCGGACGAATTCTTCGTTAGTCTGTGCCCCAGCACGTAGTAAAAAAATCGAAGGGTACAAAATTGCTAAAATAAAATTAGAAAAAAGATCACTACGGAGTTTTTGAATTAATTTTAAAATTCTCTAAAAAACTCTAAGAAACGGAAAAACAACAATGAAACAATCTAATTTCATATACTAATGACCACGTACTTTATGTACTATAACCAGACACTACTCCTACGTAGGAAAAATACAAATGTATATATATATATATATTGCAAAAAACCTGGTTGGAGTGTGGACAGGCGATATCTTAGAGACCAAGATATAAATTATTCACCCTTGTTAAATTGGTTTTATCGTCTTTTTTGCTACAATCTGTTCAATAACATTTAATTCCTTATTGCTCCATATTTTATATTTATCTTTCAGATTTATTACGTTCAAGAAACTACCAAAATACCAGTTTTTATGTTAGTATTATAACTTAGTACTATTTAAGCATCTGGTGAAGTAACAGTTACGAAAAAATCGGAAAGAATTAAATTAGTTTTTTCAGATGTTGAATTACCAATTTCTTTGTAATACAGAGGTGGTATATAGTGGAAAATATGGGAAAATTGAAATTCAATGCATGCATATTTTTGTTGTATACAAAAAAACTTAAGATAAATTTGGTTTTTGTTTTCCTGAAAAAGATCAACGACAATATTTTTATTCACTTTCAGATTTTTCTAAAATCAGTAGCCACGGGTTCTTAAATTTCATATGGGTGCTAGGGTACTAGTAAAACTGGCAGCGAAAAAAGAGCGTTTGAATAAAGCACATGTTGCCAAAATTACGCGAACGCTTCCAGATTTCACTACTGCTCTATCATGACTTAATGGATGAGATATAATAGTCATTGAGAGAGAGAGAGAGAGAGAATATGATCTAGCTCGAAATTCGTACATAAAAACCCAGTTAAAAAGTTTGCGGAGTTAAAAATTCGTAGAAAGAATTTTTTTTTAAGTATAACCTTAGGTTGAATATGTTTAACTATTATAGTTATGGAGATGATGGCTTTTTCTGTACATGATTTTATCGTATTTGATACTGATGTACAAGGTAGTTTGCTTATGTGTCAATAAGAAAAATTGTTCAGGAAGGAGCTGATTTTTTTCAAAATTGGTTATCAAAACTGAAAAAAGATAAGCGCTCCTTAATCATATAGTGTCCACCTTTGACACGGTTCATTAAGGGGATTTAATCGATTACAAAAATAAGCAGACTTCTATATAGCTGTTTCTTTAACTTCTTTCCTTTTGAAAATGTAAAAAAAAAAATAATAATAACTATGTTAAACCATTTTATCGCCGATTCCCCCTTGATTCTATTATGATGAAGGTAGTCCTCAAAAATGAAAAAAAAAATGAAAGTAGCGGGTGTCTATCTGATTTAACATTTTACATGAATTTAAACTTTTTTTTAAAAAAAGGCAATTAAGAAGATACAAAATAAAAAAATACGGATGAAGGATCGCAGTGAAAAAAATCCTTTGTTTTACATCGGCCACACATTTTTTTTTTTTTTTTTTTTTTTTTTTTTTTTGTAAGTTACGATTTGTATCATTTCACTGAAGAGTAAAGTAAAAAAAAGTGTTTTGAAATACATCGAATTTGACGGAAGTGTACATAAGTGGAAAGCAAAGAAAAGGTGACATAGAAATAATTTAACTTATACTAAAAATTCCGTGCGTAATATATTCAAATTATCACAACTCTATAAATTCTTACAGAGTAAGCAAAAAGATTACATATCTGATGTTCAGAGTTGTTTCGGGAAAGCTAACGGTTTGAATCACTACAGGTTTTCTTAAAAGATCTAAGTCTACAAGCGAATAGCTTTTAAATCGTTATTGCATGTTAAAATGAAACGGCACTTAGCATTCAAATACACACATAACATTAAAAGTAAATTATCTACATATTTCAAAACGATGTTGCATCGTTCATTCACTTAGACAAATACAAATTCTTAAGTGTAACGTAAGAGTCTCAGCTCGCATGTCTCGAATCGCAGGCTCAAAAAATAGAGCCAGATTCAACAAAAGAACCAACTAGTAAATAACTTTATGAAAAAAAGCCAGAAGTTATAGTTTACAAATGATTCCAGATCCGTTTCTTTTAGTAAATAATTATTTTAGACTATCGCAAATGATAAAATGTCTGTCTTCGAAAAATCAGCATTGGAATAGTCTATCTTCCCACTTTTTATGTTCTTTATAAATAAAAGAACCATCTCACTGACAGACTAATAAAAAAAAAACCATTTATATATCCACTATTTTTTAAAAAAATTTGAAATTATTATAAATGATTAATTTCCCTTTTCTATAACATCGTCTTCATATTTTTAGAAGTCTGACTGACAATATTATGATTTAATTTTTATATATCATAAAATTAATTTAAAAAACAAATTACTCTTAAGCGCTGTAACAGAAATATCTGTCTTTTTAAATTTCTCTTTTTTGGTTCATATAGTTCTTTTTAAATCGAAAGACAGACGCTATAAAATTTTCAGGGTACAGATTTTTTCAATATTATTATAAGGCTCTCATTTAATAATACAGTATATATATATAAGAAAGTCTGTACCCTAATTTACTTTTTAACATAATTGCTACCACTACTAAGACGTGTTTCATATAGTACAATCAGCTTCTATTTTACTTTCTCTTAGAAACCTGCCACCTGATGGGCTAACCACTGCAGCGTGGTCCTTTTGATATCGTCGTCGTCATGGCGTTGACCGACTTAATTCTTTTCCAAATATAGAAACAGGCGGTAGTCACTGGGCGATCAGATTAGGGTTATACTTAAAGGGATCATATTATTTCTAGCCATATAAAGCAATGAGATCTCGAATTCGACGAGCCATGTGTGAGAGGTCATTTTCACGCAGTAAAACAATTCATTTGCTGAGTATGTTTGCCTTTCGTTTTGGATTTTACGACACAGTTTAATTTAGGTGTCACAATATGTTTCGAAATTCCTCCCCCTCCCCTCCCCCGAGGCAAAAATTCCACAAACAACACTCCCAGCATATTCCAAAACACAGAGCACATGACTTTGTCGCTTAAATTGTTTGTTTGAGCTTCTCTTTTTTGGATGATGTGGAATACCTCCATTCTCACATTTAAATATTTTCATCCGTTTCCTTTCTTACCATTTCATCGTTCATAGTTTTTTTTTCATGTGCTTCATAAATCTTCTGATGCCTTTTGGCAGCTTTCAAACCATTCAAAAACGAATCACCGCGCATATTCCCCAATCTTCGGCATTTTCTCATTGTGTGAGGCCTTTTAAACGCGCAAAAAACAAACGTAAACACGGACGAAAGTTTCCATGATGGCGTCTGTGATAAATCGACAGTGTATTGGTGTGGAATGGCGACAGTAGGGCTGCAGTTGTCATATTAGAGACGGCACTTACTTAAAAATCACGCCTAGTACATAGACTTCGAGTTTGGCATCGAAAAGGTAGTATGAAAATCAAGATAAGACCATAATCGATACACAGGAAAAATACAAAATTAAATTCTTTTACTCTCTGATAAGAGTGCAATAAATTCTTCAGAACAAAGATTTTCTCAGGTATAACATCACAACAATTACTTCTGCTTTTTATATCATACATATGAACTTTTATATTATAATGTTAGTTTTTTGTAATTTTGGCTAATTACAAAGATTTGGAAAACATTTAATTGAAGGAGAATCATCGGATATAAAGAGTTGAAACTTTGACGTGAAATGTCAATGGTGTATCCTCCATTGGAAAAAGATTTACAAACTTCGGAAGTTTTGAAACTGATAAAAAAAAAGGAATTTTCTCCAAACTTGAGTATTGCTTTAAGAATTTTACTTACTCTTCCAATATTATATTGCAGTGTTGCATCTGGGGAACATAGTTTTTCGAACTAAAGGAATCAAAAAATATTTTCGAATAATAACATCTCAAACACGATAATCAGACCTCGCTATGTTTAAACCAAACTCACAAACACCGATAACGCTGGAATTACGCACTCGTTTACAGAACGAGAGCTCCCAGGTTCAAAGACCATTGTTGACGTTAAAGGGTCAAGTTAATGTTATGTTTAATTATTCCCTGTTTCCTTTTCTATAATTTCTAAGACCTTCTAGAATATTATTTACGTTTCCAGAGCAGTGTTCTGGAATATTTTATGTAATACATACCCCCATGTATTCTCAGGCAAGTGTAGTTGCTCGTAGTATGATAATAAATCACGTTATCCAGATATCTATTGTTGCTCAATTCAATCTGCTCCAGTATCTATGTGATAATATTAGGAATTGAGTATGATTTCAGTAAAAATAAAAACAGTGTATATGTTCCTGAAATAGATAATTCTCTGAATTAAAAGTTAATAAAAAAAAAGGTAATTTGAATTATACTCCATTAATTATTTTTTAAAATAAGTATTTATAGTGAAAAGTTATTATAAGTATTTGTGTGTCAGTTACTGAGTTGGACTGCCATTTTTTTGGAACTTCGCTAAAAAATCTAAGAAAGACCATGTACCATTTTTTTTTAAGAATTCTTATATTGTAGCTCTATAAGGGCGCAATCTTTTTTGCATGGAATGGTTCAAAGGCTACATCCCTTCTCTTAATTGTTTTTCCCGGATATATCTGGAAGCAATAATCAGATTCGAATGAAATTTGAAAAACAAAATATTTAGATCTTTCTCTTCTTAATTCTGCAAAAATTCGGATTCCATAATGAAAAATTATGTTTGAATGTGTATGTTAATTAAGTAAACTAATTCATCCATTAGCGCCCTTATTTCGTCTACTTTGAGTCATTAACATTGATAACAATCTTATCCAGTCGTGTTGAGAATTCCGAAGGCTATTAAGCATATCCTATTTTTTAACAATTATTCAGATTCTATGTTATATAATCGTTACGTATCTTTTAATACCTTAAAAACGTAAGATTGTTAAGTTTTTCATGAACAAGGTATTTTTTGTTTGTCAAATATGAATAATAGTATTTAAAAATTATAATACGCACTCAAAAAAAAAAAAAAAAAGAATGATCATACAGAAAGAAAACGTTGGATTTAACTATACGTGTTAAAATGCATAATACTGATTCATGTAAATGATTACAATCTATTTTAGCGAGAAAATACATCATTTAAAAAAAACGATCAATTCATTAAAGAGTCATAAATTAAAACTCTGTTAACTGGTTCAAGTCTGGATGAATGCTGAGGTTTGGGAAGGTGTGAAGATAATTTGCCTACGTTATTCTGAAACAGTCACACACAATTGTTATCCATAAATTACTACATATTCATTGGTTACAGAAGCTGAGTCTCAGTCAGTCCATATAAGCAGTTTGTGAAACTTCCATACATAGCATTCAAGTTAATGCGAGTTTTTAATGCATTGCAGTAATTCAGTATAATATAAATGCTTCGAAAAGCAAGAGTGTTTTAATGTCCCCTGTTACTGAGTATTTTAACGTCTATCTTCATGGTTATGGATGAAGCGCACCATCGTTTTTATCATAAAAATTTACAATCCAGAAAAGTTACAAAATAAATTTTTTTGGTAATCCATGTAAGCTATGTAATATAATAGTCAGGGTTTCATTTTAGAAAAAGCATACTAGAAAGTTTTTAGCAACTCAATGGATTCTAAATTCAATAAATGAAACAAATATATTGTACACAAAAATAAGTACATTTATGCACTTTCCTAAATTTGGATGTTCTGGCAATCACGTTTTGAAAATGAGCGTTTAGAAATTAGTCTTCCTCCTTCTATTCTGATAATTTGGATTTTTTTTTTTTTTTTTTTTTTTTTGTAAGTGTGAAACCCTTTTCTACGTTTTACACGAAGAGTTATAAACAATATGGATAATTTTAATGAATAATTCATGAAAATCGTCAAAATAGCCTGTAATATTTCACAGAATATGATTGGAAGTTTTATAAGTATTTTTTTAATTTAAATCACACCCTCATCTCCTTGATGAGTATGTGGGAGAGAATCATAATATGTTACAGTTGTTATTAGTAATGTATGTGTGTTAATTTTTTTCACCCAACTTTAATCTTCTATAATTTTTAATACATTAAACTGATTTTTGCCTTAAATGTCATTCCTTAATTTAAATATTTACATCCCCAGATAGAAACTTGTTTGCATAATAATTGCAATACCATTTCCTTTCCCTGATTTGTTTATTTTATTTTCATTCGGAAATTTGCAACAATTTTATATGCGTATAGGTGTTTGAATAATTTATATTTTTATAAATTGTTTTCGAATTATTATTTTTTGAATAAAACTTTCATTAAATGTCACTTTAAAGCTATTACATTCGTGTAAAATCTAATTAAATTCATGACAAGAAATATAGTTTCACTCTATCAACAGAAAAAATTATCCGAAGGATTACATTGCATTACAAGAACAATTATCGATCACTGTCACTTTCCTCTTTTGCAATGGTGTTTAAAAATAGTTGGAATTTCTATGTTATAAAATTGAATCCCACTTAATAAGCTTTCAGTTGCCTTTGCCTATATCAAAACACTCCCTTATAGATTCCAAGAACCTAATTACATTAATATACCGAGCTCCGCAGCATCCGCGTTTTCAACCTATTTTATTGCCAGCCGCAATCTAATTGTCAAACACCCGCTGACACTGAAATCTAACGAAGGTAACTGTGATCGTATGAGGTGCTCAGATTTTCCTTTTCCAGAATAACCTAACTGCAGGAATGGTGAATGTGGGTGCCTTAATTTAGGAAAAGGAACTCGATAATTAAAATATTTCCTTTAAATGGGAAATTACGTTAATTACCAAGTTTATAATTGGTGATTTATGGTACAAATCGAAACATCGTCTGGGTATATATATTGAAGCTTCTTCGTTGATGAACATTGCTACGAGAAGAGTTGAAAGAAACACATTGGGGTATTCTTAGAAGTCTTACAAGGTATGTTACATTTCTGTAGAATATATAGGTATACTTGTAAGAAAATGGAGAAATTTATTAAAATAATTTCTAACAAGTGCACTCAAATTATAAATTCAAACGACTATATATGGAATATATGTCAGTCACTTTAACTGACAAATAAAAGTTAATTAAAATGATTTCTCTACTTGTATAGATGAACTATTACTTGACACTCCTTTTTTCTACATTTTATACTGAAAGTAATATTCTATTACTAATAATATTTAACTGTTAGGATTATTTCAGTCATTAAAATAAATTCCGTTCTATCTGAAATTCTTACTCTTTTTTTCCTATTAATTGTGCTTATGCTTTCGGGAACAAAATCTCACCCCACCCCCTTTTTTTTTTTTTTTTTCTTTTGCTTTTTAATCTATTTTTATTAGAAATAAGCATAATTTTTCTTTTAAAATACAGCTTTCTTCCATAACCTTTTGGTAGAAATAATTTTGGTAATAAAATATATATAAAAATATAAGATTTCTCTGCAAACAAAGTTTGAGTAAAAAAGCTGAACTTCTTAAAGCGCATTTTTATCAAAATGGATATCCCATTTAAGTATTTTTAATGTGATGGAATGCATGAAATAAGTTCACGAGAATATGTCATGTTTTCAAATAGTTTCCTCTTTTTATGAAAAACTTTTTTAAATGAAATGCAGGGATTCCAAAACAAAAATCTTTTTTTAAAATGTGCTACTTCAATTTAATATAAATGTAATTAATTTTAAATTCTCAGAGTAAATATTTATATATGTAAGGTATTAACTAATTTATAACTGACTTGATGCAACCATATAAATAAAATATCTTTTACTTTGTAGAAAATATACTTCATTATACATAAGTATCTTTTTTAAACTGTAAACTTGTTTTTCTTTTAACCTAAAAGTATAACCTGTCTAACATATTTGTAAAAAGTTATTTCTCTAATATTATCTTCAATTGAAAACTTATCACCAATTTCAGTTTTACAGTAGTAACGAAATAATACTAAGTAATAATAATACCAACGTTAAAAAAATATTTTGATAAAGTAAAAATAAAAAATAAACTTTTTTTCATAAAAGAAAAGACCATGTGAAAATTTTTGAGTTAAATGTACATAATATTACTTTACAATTTACGCAGTTAAGGTACTTTTAATATTTCCTTCTTTTAATTTACGCAATCTTCCATAGGATAAAATAATATTGTTTTCCCTTTTGTGCAGCTGTAAATGTGTAAACAGCTTTTATTAAGATGATTCTTTTCTCAGACATACAAAACTGAAAGCATGGATTAGATATTAAAACATTGGGATAACATATAATTATTAAAACATATAATTATTTCCTTCACTTTTAAATATTCTAGATTTTTTTTTTAAAAAAATGAATTTGAAAATTGCTTATGACTTAAGAGTGTCAATTCATAACGAAGAACGTGGATTAGATTGTTATAAAAATTGAGCGTAAATTATCAGTGCATATGAAGCTCTTGAGTTTTTTTTATCCTAACAAAAATTATTGTATCTACATAATTATTACTGCAACTTTTATGATCATAATTTTAATTAGAGTGTTGTAATTTTATTTTAGGAACCATTTATTTTTGAAAAGGAATTTGAAATCTTCTCTTGAAAGATGAATCAAAAATTTAATTTATATAAGAAAATAATTATTTTTTTTGCAGTGTCCGTACTAAAATTAATTAAGATTACACCATGTGTTCAAAAAGGGCTTAGACAAAATATGAGGGCTGATTGTATCCATCAAGATGAACAATATTTACCCTAAAAATTAGAATTGCATTTCATTAGCAGAAAAGCTTGGTATCCGAGATGGATCCGAACTTCAAAGCTTTGGCTCGTATTCCAATAAACCCCTAAAGATCCATTTATATTGGTATACGAGTCACCCATGGATAATGCAAAATATCTCCATATCGAGAAACGTTGTTAAGTCAAACAGGGAAAACACTGTAACGCCTTATAATTATTTCCTTCACTTGACTACTCCTTCATCATTCAGTAATTAGAGTCACAAATCAACACAGTCACTAATAAAGTCAAACCAAGCAATAACTCAACCTGAATTTATAAGAATCTCAAAGTAATCAAAACACAAGAAGGTTTACTATCAAAGTCTGTGGATTAATCCCTTCACACGTCCGAACTTAAAGACTAAAATTGTTACTATTTACTTAACTATTGCGGATCGATCGGGTCCGAGTTTGTGATAGAACTTGAAATGAGGAACTGACCCTCTGATGGTAGATCCTTACTTTAATTCTGTATACCTAGTCATCTCTCATTCACTCTACCATCAATTTTCGTATTATGCGTTAGGCTGCTTATAAATGCTATCAATCAATCATTTCACTATACTTCACTAACTTTATTCTAATTTGAATAAGCTTGGTTTCCTACCTTTTTCTAATTTACATAAGCCTCCTAATGAAAAGTAATATATTCCAACAACATAATAAAGTCTCCAAAAGTTAGTAGAAGGAAAATACGCGATAGAACCCCGTTATAATAAATCAGGAGTGCTTGAGAGGAAGCGGTACTCTTTCATTCGCCAGAGTGAATTGTGCAACGCCACACTTTCCGCCACTTAGAGCAACTTGAGTCTTTTTCTGACGTCAAAAAATGCGTTTGTGAAACTTATGTTTTCTCTGTCTATTCGTTGTTGGCAGTACAATTTGAGCACCTTAGTTTATATTTTTCTACTGCTCATAGTAGAATGCCACACTGAGTTCCATTGTAACTATTGTTCATCTTGATGTGTGTAACCTCCCTACCTTTATTTTGTCAAAGGACTTTTTGAATACCCTGTATGTTTCAAGGAAACGTAACTTCTTTTGTGAAGGAGCCGCTACTTGCTTTAGTAAAAAATAAATTGTTTGTTATATTAATCCTTACATATTAATTTATATTTTTAAGATATTTACTCACATTTCTAAGAAAACACTTTTTTTTTCCTTTTATTTAACCGAAATATGTAAATTGAGATATTCAATTCACTCTAAAAACCATCATCTTTTATAGTTTACAAATGTTTTTCAAGTGATACTGCTTTTCTTAAAATAAAAAAGGACTTTTTTGTCAAAAATAATTTTTTAAATTCTTTCCCAGATTTATAATTTAAAAACCATGATCATATACAATAATCAAATAATTTTAACTTTTTTGAAAACTCAAACCCAGCAAAATTAATTTTAGTAATAAAAAATTAAATCATATTTATAATATAAATCATGAATAAACATAAAATAAGTAAACGAGAGATAGTTTTAGTTTTAGTTTAGTTTTTATTAACGTCGCACTAGAAGCAACACAAGGGCTATTGGCGACGGACCTCGTAATTTTGAACCATGGTCAAGTGACGAGGACGACACCAGAGCTGGCACCCCCCTCTCCAAACATCCACACCACACCAACGGGAGTAAACGAGAGATATAAAACAAACAATTACAGAGAGTGTAATTTCGTTCCTAATAAATTTTTTAAAATTTTGATCCCTTGCTCTTTTTTTTCTCTCTTTTAATACATTAGTCTCCTCTTTCAAATTAATTTTTGAAAAGCATATTTCTAAGCAATCATATATATAATATTTACTACTAATTCTAATATTTATCTATTTATTCTAATTATTTATTTACCACTAATCTAATATTTATAATTTACAGACTAAAAAAATAATTCTTATGCGAAAATCATAAATTTTATTATCAGTATGGAGAGTAATTAAACATTTATATAATAACGAAAAAAAATATCTTGAATCTTGCTGAATTTGTTAATCGTCTTTTTTTTCAAAACTTGTTTTATTTTTATTTCCTATTTATCAAATATTTGCCAAAATATTTCTTATTAAATCTCGCTTTGATTTATCATTTGAATATACCTTACACAGAGAGAACTAATTAAAACTCCAAGTCCATACTCTATATTGGCATAGAAACGAGAAGTTATTTAATTCATTAAAAAAATACAGTATTCATTGCAGTCAGAAAAACGTATTAAAATAAGTAAAACATCAAAATAACATCAATAAAAATACCGTTGTAATTTAGAGGTAAATTTTTTACTAACTGCAAAACAAATTTTTTTTTTTTTTTACATTGGACCATCAATAATAACGATACAATTAAAAAGTTGTGTCGGGAATAACAAAAGCTTTTTAAGTGTTATTTTTTATTTTGTGTATCAGTTTTCAGTACGTGACTTGCTTGAAAAATTCAATATAAACAATTAGCAAATAAACAATTCAATCAAACAATAATATATTTACAATTAGCTTTAAATAACACTTATTCAGTTTTCAGAGATATTTAGCAAAAATAAAATTGTATATATTTTCTTAGAAAAATGAAACAATCGACACTTGTTGCGGTTCTACTTTTCTCCGCTTTGCTTCTGAGTGTAATTACAGTCAATGAAGTCGAAGGCTTCATGAAGAAGAAACTCATCAAAGCTCTTTTGGTTTCCAAAATATTGCAGGGAAAGAAACTCATCGTACTCCCTATTCCATTACTTCTTCCGTGAGTAGCTTGATTATGTATTTTCATATTTATTTCGTATTATATTTTTATTGAAAAAAAAGCTTATGAAATCGACAATGATATTAATTATATATGTAAATTGAAAGTAGGAGGAGTGAATCAATATTCAAAATACACACAAAAATTAACATAATAAAAACAGAATATGATATATAATATAAATAAGTAAGAATAATTATTTAAAAAAAAAACCCACTAATATCCTTAGATTAAAGGAAGCTATAGATTCAATCACGTATGAAAATAAAACAAACACAATTTCATTTATTCGTAATTTGGACAGAAAAACTTACAAAATAAGCATAACTAGTTTTAAAAATATCTACAAATGTAAATATTAGTAATAATCAGCTGTTTCATAAAGGATCTTTTGGTCCATTGGTTTTATTAGTGCAAGGGCTATATTTGACACACCTGCGCCAAACACTTGTAAATCTACGAAAAGGTCTGTACCTGTGATCTAAACTAAACTATGTTTATGCAAAAAAAGGAATTGAGTGAGTGAATGTAAAAGTTATTGGCGTAAGAGCCATATGTGGCTATGCTGCGCCAAACAAGATTTAACTGCGGTCTAGAAGTGAAAAAATTGAAGAAAAGACAAAAAATTGGTTGACAAGAAGGAAGGTCGAAAAAAGAGAAAGATCGCTTGGATAATCCGAAAGTGTGTCACCCGTTTTTACCAAAAACAGTAAGACCCATGGGAAAGGAAAAGATTCCTAGGGTGCCTCGGGGGTCATGATGCCCGTACTTACACGAAGAAGGCAAGTCCCTGAGGTCCCCTGATATAATCCCCAGTGGCAGGGTGCCCGGCTATACTCCCAATCTTAGATGGGTACCCATCTTAGCCGCCTCTTACGACATGCATGAGCTACAATTGGACTATTCTGTCATTCCTGGCAGCGAAAAGAGGGGAAAAAATGTGAGATGAAATGACAGAGAAATGAGTCGATTGTAAGATAAGGTCGCAAGGACATCCCCGGCAACCCTCACCCTTGTCTACCTAAAGCCGCAAACCCCACAGGAGAAATGGAAGATCACTCGGGCCCATCGAGGTTGTGAATTTTTCATCTATCTGATAAAGATAAACGACGAAAAGGTAATGAATTTCTAACAGATCGCACCAGAAATTTATATAGATGAGTATACTTCAAGGTACATTCAAATACATGTATATTTGTGTATTACATTATGCATCCAGTTCAGAATTTGAGACAGTCCTCATAATGTTGATATTATAACTCTGAATTGTACTAACTAATTATCGGGGCCTCAAGAATTTGTAGAATTTTAGGCTCTTTTCAGCGCCATTGTTCATTTCAAGAAATTTGAATGCACTTTTATCTCACTAGAAAAATCATAACTTTTTTATCATTTATACAGAAAGAAGAAAGTATTGTAATTACACAGAAAAAAGAAAAATAATTCCGAATTAATGAATATTGAGTTTGAAGCACTCAATTGCTGTTTCATCCGTGATTAAATAATGATGGAAATTATCAAGCAAAAAATTAAACAAATATGAAAGACAAAAATTCACTTACAGAAAAAACATCGTAAGTCTTGAAATTTTTCTGAAGAGCTTTCGAAGAAAAATAATGTTTAACTAAAACTATCTTCGCCATTTCATAATCACTCCTTGTTCTCAAGGGATCATAGGCATCAACCAAATAAATCTTTTAGATAATACGACTGAGCAAAAACTAAAAGTATTTAATTGAATGATTCAATTATAATGATATAATTTCGGACTTTTAGTACAGGTTAAGACTATGATTCGTTGAAAGGTTTCTAATTGGTATTTTTATTACATTCTAAATTCAGCAGGGGACCAAACTATGCCACGTAGCTATAAATAATGTATATTAAGAAATCGGAAATTCTTTGAAAATATATGGTAATTAGAATTTCTACGATGTCGGACGTATTTCTCTGAAAGGGTGATCTTTCTCTTTTAAGAATTAATTGTAAAGTTATGGGGAAAAAATTACATTTTCACCCGACAATCTCTATTGCAGCTTTTAGATGACAGGATTAATGTTATGAATCTGTACACTGACTTAAGGAAATTGAACCGCCTCTTGTTTTAAGAGAATGCAAAAAATAGCGCTAAATTAAGGTTTCATGAAAAACTTATAACTAGCACATACACAATTAATGTAATTTCTTTAAAAAATACTACAAAATTTACCTAAAATTTCGGATAACGCAATGAAGTTGAACAGATGTGTGTATGGTGTATGATTTAATGTACTTTAACATCTGTTAACGTTTGTCACATGAATATAAAATATCTCAGTATTTTTTTTTTTCGAGTTAAAATCAAATTTGTTCTTCATAATAATTATTTTTCATTATTCGCGTTATATTAATTGTCAAATTTTCTTCTTCCTTTACTTACAGACTGAAAGAGGAACATCATCACTTCCACCCTCTACCTCCAGAAATGCCTCCATACTAATTATTGTTTGAATACTACAAGCAGAAAACGAAGATCCATAGATCATGTTCATATGTACAGTTCTTTAAAAATAAAATGAAATGATTGAAATAGTTCTTTTGATTTTTAACTCTAAGAGATTTCTTGAAAACCGTTTCAAATATGGAATGAAATATTCTTAATATTCTAAGCTTGTACGAAGGGGGAGGGGGCACTGTTATAGGTTTAATTTAGTTCATTTAGACTTAAAATTGAGAATTTGGCTGTCAGTTACAATGTCATTTTAACCTCCTAGCAGGCGTACCCTCTATACCACAATCATGTGATGAGATTTTTTTGCTCAGTAGATACCTACTTCTCCAGATTCAACTCTGTTCCACTTTAAGTGAAAATTTGGGAGGATTTAACTAATACCTCGTATTGACGAAAGATATATAAATTTTATTAGTACTCTGGTAACATACTTGCAATTTTTTTTTTTTTTTTTTTGAATAAGTAATTAAAAATACCTGAAATTTTACAGTTATATTTTTAAAAAACGAGTGATAATGCGACAGTGTACAATCACCAAAAGAATAAAACTACGCATTCTTAAAAACTTCAGCATTTTTCATTACAGCTAGACAAAATCGGTATCGATGTTAATGGCTTAAATGGTACTAAATTATGGTATTAAGGGGCCAACAAACATAATTGATTAATTAAGAAGATTTTTTTTCTTTGTGGCATCATTTTTGAATAATTAGAGACAGAGCGATTGAATGAAAGTTAAAGTTTGTGGCACAAGAGCCAAATTTGGCTATGCAGCTCCAAAATTTGTGTAACTGAGATCAATACGAAATAATTGAAAAGATGGAAGTCGGAAATAGTGAAGGATCGCTAGAGTATCCACCGTGTGCGCGTCACCAATGTGTACCACAGACAATATACCCCGAGAGTAAAAAGTAAGTAAGTAAAAGTAAAAGAGAGTAAGACAATATACCATGAGAGTAACTCATGGGTATTTCGGAGTTATGATGGACGTATTTACATAAAGGTGGGGATTTCTTTGGCAGCACTAATTGAATAATTTTGATTATGTACCAGCGTTTCTAAAAATTTGAAATGAAAAGGGATAATAGTCTTTGGTGCTCAATGTCCCATAGAAAGAAAATTTGTGAAGTACTTCCCTGATATATTATTGATTCCAGATGCTCATCTGAGACCTCATAACTTAAAAATTGCCTACTATTTTGTTTATAGAAACGATAGAGACTCCACAGGAAACGCGTCCGATAGTTCACAGATCTTTGCTAAATGCTAAATCCTGCACCACTGCCTAACTACTCACCAGTCCGACATTTTGAGGCAACTCTAGCTGTTATCAAGCTTCCAATTACAATAGTCTCGACTTTCATTCCCCTATCTTCTGATTATTCTATAGTGAGATCCTTCAAATCAACAGCAACTGTGTAATTTTTTGGTGAATTTAACTCCAATCACAGTCAGTGAAACTGTTCTTATTAAAACACTAGAAGCATCCAATTAAAAAATTTCGCAGAAATGCTAAATCTGGAAGTTTTATTTCTTCTTACCTCTACCATATTTAGCTATCATTCAGATAATACTTTAGATATTGCATTAATAAGATAAATAAACTTTTCCAACAATAATTACACCATTCTTGAAATTTCTTCACACCGTAATCCGGTTCTGCTCACTTAATATTCCAGATCTAAATACTATAACAGCTATCATCTGTTTTTCGAAGTTCACTCAAAATTCAAATGATAAAATTAATTTTTTTTTACCATCCTGAATCTTCCCCTCCCCATGAGCTGAATATGAAGTGAATCTTCATAAGAGAAAAACTAATTCAGACACATATAAAACAGTAAGCAAGCATAACACAACTATTATTCCCCCCCCCCCTAACATTAAGCATCAATAGTAAGTAATCGACCGGCAGAAGTTACGTCATACTCCACAAATTACATTGATAAACAGTAAGTTTATTGAAATAATTGCTTACAATATTGCTGATTTTGAAAAAAAAATCACTAATTAGAATTCTTACGATTCTTTTCTAAACAAAGAGGAAATAAAATTAAGTCATTTTCTTAACCATTGAGTCTGACTACATTCTTTGAAATTAACAAGCTTGTACTCAACATATTTCCAGAAATTTTTCTATTTTTCTAATATATAGAAAAATTGATTTAAACTTTGAACAATAATGATAAATAATAGCTATATTTTGTGTAAAATATATGATAATGGAATGATCATTTTTGCAACTGCTTTTAACACAAAGATTTTGAATAAAGTGTTAACTTTACCCTCTTATGTGGACATTATTACTCTATATTTCAACATTTTAAAAAACTGTAATGAATTTACTATAAGATTTTTTAACTTTATCCAACAATTTCTTAATATTTTGCAGTTTAGATGTATTTCAATTCATAGATTTTTTTTCACCGTATGCTTATTTATTTTTAGTTTTATATAATGAATTATTTATTAATGTGATAAATGTTGAAATTTTTACTTACTACCATAAAATTATACGCTATCTTATCTTCGGATTCTGAAGACAAAATTTCTTTTTACGGGTATATATAAACGTTTGGGGGGGGGGGGGAGAATATTTGAGGAAAACTTTGATTGTTTTGAAAATAGCATAGATCTTTTATGAATGATATATGGGATTGAAAATTGCATGAGCAATTTTTAGATATAATGGTCTACAACAAAAATTTATCTATAGTGCTTTAAAATTTTACAAGAAAATTATACGAAACGAGAAACAATCAACACATTTGAAACATCGACAACGATTAGTTAGATTATGAGCACATGGAAAGGGTTGATCCAACCACATGGTAATATATCTGAACACAAGGAAACAGAAATCGAACGAAAAGGATTTGAATATAGAATATCAGTTTAAATACGGACTGTTTTAAAATTTATTTTTTTTTTAAAAAAAAAAAAAAAAAAAAAAAATCTTCTTCTGTAAAAAAACTATTATGGTTTAAAATTTATTTCCTACTTTATAAAAAAAAATAAATAGCCCCTCCCTTCCTCATGACTAATATCAATTAACTCAAGTAAAGTGCTTGCGAAGGTTGGCTCTCCAAAGATATTTTGATTGTTGTTGAAAAAAAAAAAGATTTTAGTTCAGTTTTTATTAACATTGCACTAGAAGCAACATGAGGACTATTGGTAACGGACCTCGTAATTTTGAACCTCGGTCAAATGACAAAGACGACACTTGAGCTAGCACACTCCCTCTCCTAACTTCCACACCACGTCAACGGGAGGACTTTGGGCCCCGACAGATTTATCGCGTATCAGCCCCGGCTACACGGCGGGTCTTCAGCGGCTAAGGATCGAATCCGTGACTGAACGAAAACCACCGGCCACGAGTCCGAAACCATGAACACTAGGCTACTGCGGCCACTGTTGTTGAAAAGAATATTTCGATATTTAAGAATTTGCGAAATAAAGTAAATAAATCTGGAGCACAAGAATTATCATTATCAGATACACTGCTGTAAAAATGTTTAATAATTTGTTAAAAATATTGTTTAATAGGAGGAGGTTGAATTGCTCGTTAGATATTATTCTTTCGAAACAGAATCTTAATTGCATTGCAAAAGCAAACAAACATATAAAAATAGTATCTAGAAAACATCATTGTATTACAAAAAAAATTAATAATAAGTACAACGATCGACAAAAAACTTCGTTAATTGTCAGAAATAAAAATAGTTTATGACGTAATACGAGCAAAAGTTATGCACAGTTAAGACAAAATCTACCTTCTCTATCATTCAAACATTAAATTTGCAAAGATCCAAATTTGTTTAGTTTAGTTTATATTAACGTCGCACTAGAAGCAACACGAGGGCTATTGGCGACGGACCTCGTAATTTTGAACCACGTTCAAGTGACGAGGACGACACCTGAGCTGGCACCCCCCTCTCCTAACATCCATACCACGCCAACGGGAGGACTTTGAGCCCCGAACAGATTTAACGTGCATCAGCCCCGGCTATACGGCGGGTCTTTGGCGGCCAAGGATCGAACCCGCGACTGAACGAAAACCGTCGGCCGCTAGTCCACGACCTTGACAACTAGGCTACCACGGCCCGCAAAGATCTAAAACTAATTTCATAAAAATCGCTACGAAGTGCACACTTCGAGCCACACTAAACGACGGATTTTTAGTGGTTCTGGCATCGAACCCACGACTCGATGGAAACACTGCCGGCTACGAGTTGGCGACCAATAACCACTAGGCTACTGCGGCCTATCCAAAAGGTGAAACTATTGTTTTTGTCGAAATCTGTCGAGTTCTACAAAGATGGCCTTCGAAAAGTCAAAAACCCTGAAAGAAATATACGAGTATAACTGGATGATGACTATGTAATGAAGTTTTAAAAATAACAAATAAAAATTAAGCTTCCATGTCGATTATTTTTAGTAATAAATAAATTTCATGATATCCCTGTGGTATCCATCTTTTTGGTGCTCTTTTTAAATATAGAATTTTACAAAAGATAATTTAGTCAGTTAGATGAGTGAATTAGTTTAGTTTAGTTTTTATTAACGTCGCACTAGAAGCAACACGAGGGCTATTGGCGACGGACCTCGTAATTTTGAACCACGTTCAAGTGACGAGGACGACACCTGAGCTGGCACCCCCCTCTCCTAACATCCATACCACGCCAACGGGAGGACTTTGAGCCCCGAACAGATTTAACGTGCATCAGCCCCGGCTATACGGCGGGTCTTTGGCG
>BMAW01128574.1:171792-201007 GCA_019974015.1 Nephila pilipes | reverse complement strand
CAGCATCCATGGAACGCGTCACTCGTGTTTACCAAAGCCAATAAAGCCCCATGCGAAAGAAAAAAAAGTACTAGAGTGCTTCAGGATCGTGATTCCCGTACCAATCTAAAGAAAGTCCATGAAAGGACTTTAGTTAAATAAAAGCACAAAATAAATTTAATAAAATAGATGTCCTATACTTTCTAATAAAATATTCTAATTTTAAAAATTAATAGTTCTGACGGTTTTTTTTTTAAAAAAACTTTATGAGTAATTAAAAATTTATAATATTACCATGATTAGCATATTTATTTTGAACAATTTTGTTTGATTGATTCATATAAGCAGAAAAACAATTGATAATATTCCAAAAAAAAAAAAAAAAAAAAAATTGAGCATTTAAATTTTTAAAAATGAAATAAAAAAAAAAAGAAGTAATAATTTTAAAAACCAAATCAAAATGATTACAATAGAATCAATGAAAAGTATACAAATATCTGATTCATGCAGTTCATATTCTAAAGATTTGTTTGAATTTTGATTTCAATCACTCATCCCATGCCATTCTTTACTTCTAGTTCTTACTCTCCAAAAAAATCATTATCATTAAATGAAAAAATATCATTACGGCCTATTTATTTGTATATTTAAATGTATAACCAAAATGAAAGCCTGCTCACTGAAAAAAAAAGTATCTGAATTGCTCTCCTTTAAACATTAAATATTTATACCTTGAATTAATTATCCTATATAGAGTTCCAAGATAAATTATATTTCCCTTTCAGAGAAAAAAGGTTTATAAATAGAAATTTCCAATATTAAATTTGTATGATGTAAACATGTTTTGTTGCAAGATTAATTTTGTTGTTTAGACATAGGCATATTTTCTGTCAAAAAGATTCTCACTTTTCAAGCACACAAAAAAAGTATAAGAAAATCAAGCAGAATTTTTCATGAATGGAACATAACATTCTCAAGTAAAGTAACAAGGAACAAATTAATAGAATGTCTTCTAATCTTGAGTGACACTTAAGGATTATTATTTTGCAGAGGCAGAGTATATACTAAAAATACTTAATTTAGTTTTTATTGATAAAAAAATAAATAAATATCAGAGTTAATGAATTGTTGACATAACATTTGTATCATTGTTCTTAAATAAATTTTTAAAAATGTACACTCCATTACATAAAACATATAATGAACTTATATAAACTTTTCATTAAGATATCTTAAAATTACAAATGCGTATATATATATATATATATATATAAAGTTAAATGTTTCAACATTTATTTATTTAAGAAAAAAATGAAAATGTTTAACAATTATGCATTCAAGAAGTTAAAAAATTAAATAAAAATAATTTGCAAAACTACCATTTGGAAAAAAAAATTATATCTCATTTAAATCAGTTTGATGAAAATACATCAGATCTTCTTGCATCTAGTTATATTCAAGGCAATTTTCCTTTATTTCCCAATGCATTCTAAAATGCTGTTTACAAACTAATCAACAAGTTTATCATAGCAAAAAAGAAAAATATGAATCAATTACAGTAAAAAAGTTTATTTATAAGTATATTAATACACTGAAGTAGTCAACATTATGAAAACATACAGAAGATTAAGCAAGTATTAATGACATAATTTAAAATAAAATGTGTAAAACAAATCAGATACTCTTCAGTTAAACCTATATTATGCACTTTCAGTACCATATTCAGTATCATAAAATGTATAAAACAAATCAGATAATCTTCAGTTCAATCTATTCTATGCATTTTCAGTACCATATTTATTCATTTGGCTTACTTTTCAGACTATCAATTAGTTTGATATGGAAAACTTATAAAAAAATATTCCAGGTCTGCTTCCTTTTCTTAACAAAATTTATGCTGGTAAAATGTGAGAGCTTATATTAGTATCATCACTAAAGCGTTTATCGAAAAAAAAAAAAAAAGAGGGAGAAAGAGTGAGAGAATGAGCCACACAAAATACAATGGTTAGAAAAATTGAAGGAACAACCATAAAAAGGTCTTTTATTTCTTAGTAATACATCAACTTCAATGATAAGTGATTAGTTGGTAACTTAAGGTCAATGTTATCACACAATCCAATGGGATTCCTCTTCACTACAGAAAAATTGGCAAATTTTTTTAGCCAGTTCTTTCAGCATGTGTGAAAAAGAGAGCATATGGACGATTTGAAGCCAAATTTCAAGGATTGTACAAGGAGTTGGATAAAATCTTCACTTATAGCAGGTGAAAAATGTCATCCAGAATACATTTGACAGAATATGTGAAATGGTGTGTAATAGGAAGAATGGAAGCAGGAAAGACACTGACAGGGATCTAAAAAGATTTATAAAATAGCCAAAAGCATCATGGCAAGAATCTATAAATGGTTTAAAAACACTGAAAATGTGCACAGACAATCAGGTCAATGTTGAAAATGTGTCAAAATAGACTCTCATGACAGATCTTTGGTAACAATTGACATCAGTTCAGATTGCAAGAGAGCTCACTGAAGTAACAGGAACTCATTTTTCCAGATTTACTGTTGAGTGACAGACTGCAAAAAAGAGGATGCAAGCACAAAAACCCAAATTTGTTTCCCTAACTCCAGCAGTGAAATGTGCCTGTTACAATGGTGCAGAGATCCTCGTAATTGGAGTACCACAGACTGCAGCCAAATTCTCTTCACCCTTTTGTTTGGAGAGTGATTCCAGATGTGCTACAATAAAGAGAGAAAACACACACATAATCAGCCTACAAACATCCATGAAAGGCACTGATACAATGGTCATGGAATCATGGTATGGACAGGCAACATTTTAAATGGCCACACTGACCTACATGTTTTTACCAGTACAACTGTGAAATCTGTAACATTGAGAGATAAGGTTCTTGATCCTCATGTCAAATTGTTTCGAGATGCAATCAGTAATAACTTCCACCTTATGGATAATGTGCATCCTCATTGTACAGCAGTTTAGTTTAGTTTTTTATTAACGAAGCAACATGAGGGCTATTGGGGACGGACCTCGTAATTTTGAACCTCGGTCAAGTGACAAGGACGACACCTGAGTTGGCCTCCCCTCTCCCAACTGGGTAGACTAAGGCCCCCAACAGATTTAACATGCATCAGCCCCAGCTTCATCATGATGCAATAGTGACTGATTATCTTGAGAGCAAAGAATTCCAGCAAATGGAGTGGCCCTAAATTCCCCAGATTTAATTCCTATATAACATGGGTGGGCACAGTAGGTTGCCGACTAGCATCCCCCAACCCTCACCTAATACTCTTCAGGAGCTTCAAAGTGCTATTCATCTTGAATACACTTTGTTATCATAAACACTTATAAATAATCTAATCCACAGCATGGAAAAACGCTGTAAAACTTACATTTTGGTCAGGGATGACCGTTTTGATTTTTGCCTCCGAGTCTCTAAAAATTTGTAACAGTAATATTTCTTTATCTCCTCCCCCCTTATATTAAATATTTCTACATTTTTATTTAAACAAATTTTTTAACAGAAATGAACATGTCTGGATTTCAATTATATGTCAGGAATGACAAAATAAAGATCTTGTGCAAATTTCATATATATCACTTGAATATCTGCAAAATTATTCAAGTTATTTGAGTTTTTATAGTTGTTCCTTTAATTTTTCTCACCAGAGCAAAAACAATTACAGAAAAATGGCAGTTATGTTTAGTGCATAGTTTAGATAGATATTACATATAAAACCAAAATTAAAGAGTAATTTTTAAAAAAAAAAATTACACAAAACTAAAGATCAGGAATGAAATTTAAAAATGACATTGAGTACAAGAGAAACTTTTCTCTTTTGGAATGCATGCAACATTTCATTATTTCAAACAAAAAATTGTGGTCTATAAATTCATGAACAATGTTTGTTTGTCACATTACACCACTCTAAAAAGATATATACCATTATATATATATATATTTAGAGTGTTGAATGGTATATATCTGCAAATAAATACCATTAAACAATTGGATCAAACAAAACTGTTAAAATCTTTTATTATGAAATGCTTTATTGAGCAGCTAGCAAATATGAAGATCGATATATTTTCCTTAAAATCATGTACAGTTCCATCTAAGACATTCTTCTTTACTGTCACTTTAAAGTATGATTGGAACTACATGCAACAGTAACAAAGAAACATTATCTTTTACAACACAATTTTGTGCGAAAGAACACAGTCGGATTTATTATAATTCTTCTTTTTGTATAATAAAAGCTTTTGCCAAATTCACACAACCTAAGATCATAAAAATACACCAAAACAAAGCAACGTCAAATGGTACAACTTCGACAGTAAAGTTTAAAAAATTATGCTTAGAGCAGTATCATGTGCTCCTTGGGGATTAGTTCTTGATTGCTATTCATTAATAGCAGCAGACAAACTTTTTTTAAAAAACAAACAATGTTTTAAAAATGTTATATAATTCTTTCTTTTTTAAAAAAAAAAATTTTTCCCCAAATTATATATTATTTGTCATAGATGAACACCATGGACGGATTCTTTAATTGTTATGTTAAATATGAATGAAAAGTATGGTCTATTATTATTGTTTAGAATGAAAGGGTAAGAAATGCATGTTTTATGGAGGTGTATGGATAAAGATTTAATTTTAAAAAAGGTTAAATGTTCAGTTTGGATTGAATGAATTTATCCTCTTCACAGAACTAATCTAAAAAAAGTTTTATATATATATATATAACTATATGATGTATAAATTTCTTTATGTTTTTAAACATTTATTTTATTCTTTATATTTTATCTTTTTATTATTGATAAAAATTGTAACAAATTATAATTATATGTAATTCTTTAGAAATCAATATTATTTGTTCCATAAAATTACTACAATCTTTCTTATTTAACTATGTTTAAATTTACCAATTTTTTTCATTAGAATAAGTTTTATTTTGGTTTACTGTTCATTTCTGACTTCATAGCATCACTATTTACATATCGCGACTTATTTCCCAAATTGCTATCATTATTCACTAAAATCATCAAGGGGCAACCAATACTTCATTTTAACGAAAAATATTTTTAAAAAAATTTCCAGTGTATAAGACACTCCTATGTATCGAAGAAATTTAATTCAATTTTCTGAAAAAAATTTGAACTTCTTCTTATTCTTAAAATTTGATAAAATAGTAAGTAATTTTTAATAATAAACTGACCTTTCAGAAACTGACCTTTTATCAACATTAATTTATTTTTGACTGATTTTTGTTTTGAATATATACAAAGTCTGTCCAATATGTTTGATGAAATTGTGACATCATGACACACCACCTTTAATATCTTCAATGTTATGCTCATAGGCTACATTGAATGCATATGCATGAATGCCTTTGTTGAATTCAGAAAAGACATTTTACGAATTTTCTTGCAACCTATTTTTATCTTCATTACAACATAAACCCTATTCTTAACATGATTTTTTTAAAGAGACAAAGAGTGTCTTATACATCAGGAAATGATACATATTTTATATTATCTAATTATTAAGTTTCATACACATAAGTTAATAACTCAATTCCATGCAATTTTTTTGAATACATAATACATAAAAAAATTCATTTAAGTAATATCCATGTTATCATCTAGTTTTAATAGCAGTTCTTCTATAGAAATCTTTCCTTCATAAGCACGCTTGCAACCTCTACAGAGTTCTCGGCATGATTCCAGTTGTAAAAAATTTAATTTAGGACAGTTCCGAATAATCATTTTTACTGTTGATATAGTCACAGCAGTATTATTGATATCTAAAATCTCCAAATTTTGTAAATTACAATTGGAAATAAGAGATGTAAAATGATCATTGATTATACTTCCTTTCAATCTAGAAATATCTAAAGCCTCCAGACTGTGGCCCCACTTTCTAAGAACATTGATGAAATTTAAACTGCTATATAATCTGGTCTGAGAAACATACAGTCTTTCTAAATCAGCAGCAGGCAAAGCACACAGAGCATCAGCAGTCAGTAAAGTACATCCTCTAATATCAAGCACTTTCAAATTAGGAGATTTCAATAGCAATCTCTTTAAAAGACGATCTTGAATGTAACAGTCCATCTTGCTTGGATGAGTAAAGATTTCCAAGGTTGGAAAACCACAGGATTTAAGAGAACTTCTACTTCTGAATAAAATTGGATAACCTAAGCGTAAAGTTTTCAATTTTTGCAAGCCTTCCTGCATATTTTCAATAAGGAAAGAGGGATTTGCACTTTGTATATGCAAATTCTGCACTTTCAAATGTTCTAAATTCCGACATGAGGAGGCAATGGTTAAAAATAAATCTCTAACACCTACAAGATTTATATTTGAAAAATCAAGACTAACTAATTTTGATCCACGAAAATCAAAGAAATTTTCAAATAACTTGTTACTTATTTTGTAGTCATGAAATGTTTGTTCATTTATAATAATTTCATTTAAATTCGGACAATGTTTCTGAAGTTCAGAGATTAAATAACATTCTCTCTTTTCGAATTTTTTAACTGCATTTGAGAAAATAACACACTTAACTTTTGGTAAATTGCTATAAATAGATTTCAAATCTTCTTGTGTAACATTTACATTCTCTTTCACTTTGCTAAAGTTAAGTATTTCAATATTTTTTAAATAACCTTTTTTACAAAATTGCTTCAGAGTAACAAATGGTAATGACCCATCATATATACACCATAAAAAAGCATCCATGCATACTTCTGACCAGTATAAACAGGTCTTTGAAACATTTTGAATAAGACTAAGCTGTGATTCAGTTTTTAAATATTCCGAAAATATTTTCAGAAGAATTTCATGAGGAAGATCATTGATGTGAGCCATTACAAATCTTCCAATTTCAACTGTCCATAATAAGTCTTTTTATTATTATTTACTTATGAGAAGTAATACAACAAAATTCATACTTATATTATCCAACACAAAATAATAATTTTTCTAATAAAACAATATATAGTTTCATCAAAATATAATGGTAAAAATGGCTCGAAATTCAAAGCTATCGGATATTTTGGAGTTAACAAATCACATTTTGTGAAAGAATTATATAAATAAATGATGAAATAAAATATCGATTAATATGGCGAATGATATTCAATAACTTTCACAATCCTCCAAAAAAATATTAGCATTTTAAATTAAAATCCATCTTTCCGTTTTACACACATAACAGAGATTATGTCATTCCAATTCATTCACATATCAGCTTAAAATGTCAGATAAATATTAATCTTTGCTTCATATATTAACTTATTGTAAAATCTACGAAGATTTAATTTTTCACAAAATTTTACCAGAGTCATTAAACAGGACAATTGCTTCTGAGGAGAAGAGTGAAAAGTTTTTTCAACTATGCTTTCATTTCAATATTAGTAAGTCACAAGAAGAAAAAAAATTTCTATAATTTATACACTAGGTAGGACGCGGAGAAAACGGAACCCGTTAAAGAGAGGGCGATTGCTCGCGAGGAAAAGAGGGAAAAGCAACGAGGGGATAGCAGTTTACAGGGTTACATAGCCAAAAATTTCTCTCGCCAAAATCAGCGACTCTTTTGAATACGATGCCAAATATTTCATTTCTTCTCTGAATGTGAACCGCGTCGCACTGAACGCTAGGATACTTATTATTACGTGTATTGGATTACTCACAAAAATTAGTTCTTTTTTAATCATAAATATAAATACATGTTGCAGGTATATTTCAAATAAATAAATAATAAATCCTTGTATTTTTATTTAAATGCAGGCAATGTTAAGTAATACGATTTAGAACCAAAAGCGTTAAAAAAGTAATAATCTGAAAAGCTTGTTTATGTAGTAAATTTTGTGTTTCTTACAAAACACGAAGTTCAATTACTTAATTTTAAATTTATTGTTAGTAAATATTCAAAGATATTCTGTAATTTTAATCTATAACTTGTTTTGATCATTACTGTATCGGACATGTGATAGTTTTGAGGACAACTATCAAACTAATAAATTTCCTTTCTTAACAAATAAGTAAAATATTGGATTTGAGAAATGTTAAAAATTGATTTCGCTTCAAGAATAAGTTTTTAATTATTGTGATTCATGTTGAATTTTTTTTTAAATTTATTTATATTTTATGGCTAATATGAATAGTTCTGAATAATAAAAAAATATGCTCCACGAAACGATTGAAAATACGCATTACAAAATGGTAGTATAGGTTATTTTTTTGTATTAAATTTCCAATTATTTGAAAATTAAATGTACCTTGTACTCAAATTCTAGTTCAGATAATGAATTTTAGCCACTTTCTAATTATACATGCAGTTAAATGTCTTTTTTCCACTCAATTCATTATTAACATTACGTTAACTTGCAAAACAACAAAAAAGATGCTTTCAAATCTATATCACTTATCTAAGTGTGATTAATATTGTTGTTTTCATGCATATTCTTACTTTTTTTTTCTATAAGTAAGTCATATTTGTTTTTGTAAAGTAAATCACACAGTCATATTTTATCAGTTCGTACTCTTAAATGTTAATTTAAGATTTAATTTAAAACAATATAAAAGATTTTATAAATGGATTTAATTACGTATCGCCAGTATTATAGTTTTTGATTATTTGAAATAAAATGAGTTATACCTAATGCGAAACAAATCCTTTTTTTTTTAAAGCTGAAAAATTCACAAATTAAAACAGTAAGAACTACAGCTTCTGCCTTATTTTTAATTTTATACAGGAAATATATGAATTACAGAATTTAACAAAAGTTTCTTAACCGTAAAATATTTTAAATGGAAAGAAAGCCTTTTACTAATATAAAAGAAACAATTTATATAATCTCAATGAATATGAATATACTTATACTGATGCATATATACCTTAAAATACAAAGCTCCTTTTCAAGTTGCGCTGTTTTGTATTTTACCTGAAAAGAAAATTAATAGCTTTTGTGTTGTTGCATAACTTCTTTTTGGATAGCTATTAAATCAAAAGCAAATGATGCTTGATTCAAATTATACGGCCTGATTTTTTACAGCGATTTCTGTTCATTATCTATGTATATCAACAGAAATTATATTCGCATGTTGTTTTATAAATTTCAACTATTAAAACAACCTAAAGAAATTAAATGAATTAGGTGTTACTTTTTCCGAAGGCATTTTCGACAAAAATTACAAAATAAATCTTGTGTCAAAATATTTCTTTGTAATAATTATGGTAAGTATTTAACGTAAATTATAACATTATAAATAGTTAATATTGATGTATCTCATTCAATATGATCATCTGCATGATTAATCGGTCTTCATACACACTCAACTAAATTTTCAATTCGTATTTAAAATGATATCACACCATTTATTTTGAAATCTCTTGTTATATTCTTATGCGACATTCTTTAACTTTAAACAGTTGTTTATCGAAGTTTCTAAAAGGTTCGGTTTTCGAGTAAAATGAAGAGAGCAAATTTTTTTTTCTCTAAATACCCATACAGTAGTATTCAATTTTAGCAGTTTTGTAATAAATGTTACTAGATTAACTTTTTTAATGTTTAAAAAATTTATACTCTCTTCGACAGAGACACTCGACATTTTTTTTAATCAAAATTAATAGTTCCCACAAGAAATGGGGGGGGGGGGGTTATTGTATCACAACTCATAACCGAAATTAAATTAATCAGTTGAATCTACTTAAACAAAAAAGTTATGAAAATAATAAAATATTGTTCTGTGGAATGCACGAAAATTTCAAATTTAACCATCAAAGATATCAGTTATTTTCAAAATAATACATAGAGTTGTCTAGAACACTGATAAGCAATTCATGAAACAAAAGTTTTACCATTTACTGGAATTAATACAGATTTTAGGATTTTTATAAACATGCATTTTACTAAAAATTATGTTATTTTGCATTATTTAAATTTAGAAAAATTTTGGTCTTAACTTATTTTACTTACAAATGTAACTTTTTTTTTACAAAATGGACCAGAAAATATTAATTTTTTAATCTTGCATTAATAAATAATTCAAAAAAGTTGAGAATATAGGGGATCCTTCAGTTTACGGGGTTGAAGATTTTTCCCCTCCAAATCCTAATTTCTAGTTAAAGGCTGATCGCCAAGGTGTTGTCCTTGGGAGAAACCAATTTGTAGCAACCGAGCGCAAGACGATCCGCGGGGAAAACTCTCTGCGTAGTAATACACTGTTTTTACAACGTTTTTCTGAATTTCACTTGGTGTGTGTGTGTGAGTGTGTGTGTGAGTGTGTGTGTGTGTGAGTGTGTGTGTCATCAAATTTTCGATCGTTAATTTAACCAACTTCCCATCAAGCTAGAGCTTTGAAATTTTGGGAATCGTTCGTACTGGCCTAACAATGCAATATTTAGACGTTTGCGAGAAGTTTTAACTAATATTTCAATAATTTTAATAAGTCAAAATATTCTTTCCTCTCGGCGCTTTTAGGATTAAGGAAAAAATTTCTATCCCCCTCTGGGAACACCGGGCACTCCCCACACCACATGAGGCCTCGTAAAACTATTGTACTCACAAACGGGAGATACTATCTCCCCTTTACTATCTCCGAGATAGTAAGGGTTGCTGATTTTTAGACAGTAATCATTCGCAAGAAAGAAAGTTTCCAATATTTGGCACCATGTCTTATCACAATAATTTTTTCTGAATTCTGGTTCCCATTTTTTTTTAATAGAATGACTTACAAATTTTCAAATGCATGTTTTGATTTTATGAGTATTATGAATTTTTTAATACGCTCACAAATATCTCTTTTTTAGTAAATTTTAAAGTTATAAATAACCAACAGTTTTAGCTAATATTTCAATAATTTTCTTTAATAAACTTTGCCACCATATAAAAACGTTGTTTTTAAAAACGTTGGTTTTTATATTGAATTATTCTAAACGTTTACCATTTTTCAAACGATCTTGTTTTCTGAAAAGCATTGTCGTCTTAACTGCGCTCCAGCCATCTTCTTGCTATTAAAATGAATCATTGAAAAATATTTTTAAGAAAATGTTTACCTATTTGAAGAAATAAATTAATTGTGTAATAAAAGTAAATAGAAATTAGATTAAAGTAATTTGATTCGAATAGAAAAAATAAATTGAAGTTCGTAAGAACTTGCGTGATCCTTTGATATTGTTTTCAGAAAAGTATTTTCGACTTAATCGTGCTCCAGCTATCTTCTTGCTGCTTACCTGAAAGCTTTGTTTGATATTTTAAATGAACCGGAAAAAAAATTAAAGAAATACTTACTAATTTGAAGAAGTACATTGAATTTGTGTAGTAAATAGCGAATCGAAATTAGTTAAAGTAATTTGAATCGTATAAAAATAAATTAAAATTGTAAAAAAAAATTGTGTGGTTTTCAATACCATAAGTACTAAAATAAATAATTTTTATCCCTTAACATTGAAATTGGGTTTTTTTTCCTTCGTTATTATTGGATTACTGAAGATTATTCTCGTATTCTTCGGAATGATCAAATTCTATACTGAATTTTGCTTAATTGTACTGAACTTATTCATAACTGATTTAGTGCATGACATCGAATCTTTCATATAATTTTTTTCAAAAAATATTAAAATTAATAATTAAAGATGTAGTTTGAGAGCAAATATAACTCTACGGTACAGTGCTTTAACGCAGTATTATTTTCCATTCTTTTTTTCCTGTTTATAGCTTTTAAAAAAAGCAACTTAAAATAAGAGAAAATAGGTTTACCAAAATAATCTCATTAGTAAACAACATTAGAAAGTATGTATTAAGTATATAGGAACTAAGTATTTTGTAAAAATATGCATTGTAGTATATTAATTATCAGAATAACTTTTAGAAACATTATATGAATGAAATATTTTATAAACGTACCATAAAAGAATAAGCAGCAAAAATTGAACTGGACTTGACAATGCTCTGAAAGATAACAATTGTGAGAGTTAGATTAGATGAAACTTGCCTCCAGAATATTGCTTGATTTGGAACACTTTCTTCTGCAAATTGGAACTGTAAAAATTATTAAAAATTTAGATGCATGAAAAAATGAAAAATTATGAGAAATGAACATATTCCAGATCAGTATAAAGTCGAATATATTTCTATGATTTTCCAAAAGCATGCAAAGTACTTATTTCTGTCTAATTTAAAATAATCACTCTTATTATTATAAGAAACAATAAATTTAAACTTTCATACATTTATATATACATAAAACGCTTTTTTTTAAACGCTTGTAAAGATGATGGCCTCCGTTTTTGAAACGTTCAGTGCTATTTTCCATTTGGAGAACCAGTCTTCTAAACTTAAGATGTGTCTGTTGATGTGATGTGCAATAACTTTGATATTTCTTTGTTTTGCAAGTATCGCTGTGTCGTCTGCGTACATGCAGAGAATTGTGTTGTCGTCTTGGGTATATCATTCACGAAAATTTGAAATAAGGCTGGCCCAAGATGTGAGCCTTGCGGAATTCCTGTGTTAATATTTCTAGGTTTTGAGTAAGTGGTGTTAATTTTTACGACAAAATTTCTATTATATAAATAAGAGTTAATAAGAGTAATTAGGTAGGGTGGAATATTATATTTTATTAGTTTGTAAATCAACCCTTAATGCCAGACTCGGTCGAAGGCTTTTTGTATGTCTAGGAAAACAGCTCCCGTTTTTCCCCTTTTTTTCAAATACATCTTTGATAAATTTCGTTACTCTTGTGAGTTGGTGGGTAGTGGAGAGTTGTGGCATAAAGCCATGCTGCTCCAGGATGATGATGCTATTTTATTGTAAGTAGTTGGAGAATCTGTTTAAAATAACTTTTTCAGCAAGCTTTCCCAGGATTGGGAGTAGAGATATAGATCTATAATTTTCAGCTATTGTCGGGTCCTTGCCTGGTTTCAGAATCGGTACAATTGAGGCTGTTTTCCATTTACTTGGAAAGTGATCGAGTTTGAGCATGTGGTTAATGATATTGGTAATTTGAAGGATAGTTGGAGTGGGGAGATTTTTAAGCATTTTATTTGTTATTCCATCCATACTAGGAGATTTGTTAATTTTAATTTTGTTAATATAGTTTTTAATTTCTGATGGTTTACACGGGGGGGGAGGAGGTTTCATTAAAGTTATTTTCATTTGTTAAAAATCTGTGAATGATATGTTTTATTGTCCTATCATGTGTTGGTGTGTGGATGTCGTTAAGCTGAAACTGTTTTTGTAAAGAATCAGCCAGTAGTTCTGATTTTTCTGTATCACTAAGTGCGATACTTGTGGGGCCAGCAATGGCTGATATAATTGTACTTTTCTTCTTTAACTATTTTGCAGCTCCCCAGATGGAGCCACATTCGGAGTTAAGTGACGATAGAGTTGCTTTCCAGTTTTTCGTTGATTCATCTTTGATTTTAGTCTTGAGTAATTTATTGATTTTGCTTAAGTGTTTTTTGTATTCAGGGTTGTTCGGGAACTGCCAGTTTTTTCTGGCTCGGTTTCTATATTTGATGAGGTTTCGAACTTCCCTGCTAATGTGGTGTGTGAATTGTTTAGTTTGTGGTTTTGATGAATTATCGTAAGCGTTTAAGATGTTGTCTGTTATGATGGCGACATGTTCTTCTAGATTCTCTCCGCTACTGATATTGGGTAGGATAAAGTTAGTGTTTCTAAGATGATTACTGAAGTTACACCAATTGTAAATACTTTTTTGTTGGAGTCGTGAATTTTAGTTTTTAAGTCAATGAACGTGTATATTGGGTTGTGATCAGAAGAGAGTACGGGGAGGGAGGTGATTTGTGTTGGCCAATGGCAATCTTTCGTAAGCATGATATTTATGGTGGTTTGAGCCGATTGGCTGAAGTGAGTAAGGGTGGGGCTATGATTTTTATGTTGTTATTGTCAGCAAATTTAAGTAATTTTATACCTCTTGGGTGATTTGTACGACAGCCTCATCGGGTGTGTTTAGCAATAAGATCTCTGCACATTATGTTTGGAGTTCCTACATTTAATAATTCTTGAAGATCGGTAGAAATGTGAGAAGTTAAGTTTGAAGTTGGTGGTATGTAAACTGATGAAATGAAAATTGGTTTTTCCCTCGGAGGGGTGATAGCAACGATTGTTGCTTCAGCCGCTCGAAATTGAGGGGTGGGAATTCTGTAGTATCGGAGAGAATTTTTAATAAGAATGGCAGTGCCGCAGTGCATATGGTTTCTGCGATCAGAAACTGTTCTGTCATTTCTATAGATCGTGTAATTTGCAATTTTAAAGTCAATTTCTGATCTCAAATGTGTTTCTTGGAGTAAAATTAAATCAGGGGTGTGCTTGTCTATGAAATCCCGTAACTCGACAATACGGGATCTTACACTGTCCGTATTCCATGAAATAATATTTAGACCAAGAGGGTTGAACATTAAACTTAGGTGCATATTGCTTGAAAGAAGATATTGAGCTTATCTGTTTTATCAGGTGTATTTTTCATTTGTTTACATGCTCCCATTAGACCAGGGCACAGTTGGAAAAAAATTTTCAATTCTTTTATGGCGTCGAAGATGGTCTTTGCTTTCTTTCACCTACTGCGAGGAGAAGATCCTTGCCGTACAATTGTGGTTCCGTCACACACGATGACGTAGCAAGAGGGGGGGTTAAGCGGCTGGCAGACCTGGCGGTCGCCAAGGACCCCGAGCACCAGCAGGGGGTCCAAGCTGATGGGCTTCACAATTATAAGCTCAACGTCCAACAAAAAATCTTGTACTGATATTGCAAACCCAATGATTAACCACGATTTGAATCGTATAACAATTAGTGTTGCCCTCATATATTATAGGTAATTGCGGTTAAAATCCATTTTTTTTAAAAAAAATGTTTTCTAGAACTTTGGTCTATAATATATGTTTTCGGTTCCAAGTTTTTAAAAATTTGATCCCAGATATTAATGACTATAAGCAACTACCAGTATTTAGTTCTTTCGAAAGAATTTGGCACTTGAAGGTTCGTGATTTATTGTTATCTGCATTTTTGTGTTTATATTTTGAGAATGTCGGGAAAGAGATCGAAGCAGTGTTAGATTAAACGACATGGAGGCCTCTAGACAGTCGAGTTCTCGAAGCCCTGTAGCCTGTTTTTGGAGCACTAACAGGAAACAGAATACGCTTTTGTGGACCCCTAAAAAGCACAGGGCCCATAGGCAACTGCTTACTCCGCCTAATGAGTAATCCGGCACTGGGTCGAAGTATTTTGTAAATTTAGTATCAGTTCATAACAGAAATAGTGAAATATTTAAGTGAGGTTCAGATTTCTCTAAATTGATGAATGAATCATTTAGTAAAATAGATGAAAGTAATTTTTCGAAAAAACTGTAGAGGATCTTTGGCTATTGAAATAATTGATCACATTAATAATTGCATACTTTCATAAGGTCTGAATTTTGCTGGCATTTTTCACCATTGGTCAACTTAAATTTGATTAACTTGTAAAGTTAAAATTTCAGGTAATGTGCATCTTGTTCTTTAATTTTTTTATTGTTTTTGTTTCATAGGATCATTTTTATACTATTTGCTTTCATATGTTAGATTTTTGAGAAAAACTCGTGTGTTTCTAGTTTGATAATTTTAGTATTTCTACATTTTAAATTTTTGTAATATAGAGAAAGGGAACTATGGACAGGGGGGGATGCTTTGCACCGGGGGCCCAGCATGATCAAAAACTAAAATGTACTCTTGCATATGAAAACTTGACAGTATTCCTATCGTACGACATGTGAATTTTGTAGTAAACATTATTATTGTAGATCTCTGAAATTCAACAATCCGCAAACTAATTCTTGAAATCATGCAGACTTTAACGGTTCGCACTACCACAGATGAAGCATATAATAAGATTGGATTTCAAATTCTGAGAAACATTCTTGAACAGCATTCTTTCTTATCAGGAGCGTAGCTACCAAAGTATCAATGATACGGGGCCCCCTAGCTATAGGGGCTCCTGACGTGTGTAAGCAAAAAGCCGTTTAGGGGTAGCATTCAGAGGACACGATAAAGGTCAGGAGTCTACAAGGAAAGGAAATTATTTAACGTGCCTGGATTATCTCAGTGAATACGATGATTTTTTGAAGTTGCACCTTCAAAAATACACCAATCAAGGACGAGGTAATGTTAGCTACCTGTCCACCAAATTTGGGAACGAATTTATAAGCCTTATTGGGAAACAAGTAAAAGCCCATATAATTAATGAGATTAAGAATGCGAAGTATTACAGTATCGTAATTGACTCTACGCCCGACTTTTCACATGTAGAACCAACTAACATTCGACGTAAGATATGTCTCATCTAGTGGTGAAATAAAAGAAAGATTTCTGCAATTTTTACCCATAGAAGGACATACTTCTTCATATTTGGAACAACAAGTATTAGAAATTTTAGCTAAATTTAGGCTGGATATTAAAATTTGCAGAGGGCAATCATTTGACATTGCGTCTAATATGTCCGGGCGGGACTCAGGTCTACAGGCAAGTATTAAAGAACACAGTCCAAGAGCAGTTTATATTCCTGGTGCCAGTCATTCTTTAAATTTAGTAGGAAATTTAGCAGCAAAAAGTTGTAGCGATGCAATTAAATATTTTATGCTTGTGTAGAAATTATTCAATTTTTTTTCTGTGTCAACCCATCGCTGGCTGTAAACATGCAATATCTGTGAAAAAAAGTTTCAGACACACGATGGTCCGCAAGAGCAGATGCCGTACGAGCTATAAGACTTAGTTATACACACACAAAAGAGGCCCTGGCTGAAATCCGTGATATAAATGAAGAGAAAAAGATCACAATACTGGAGGCAACTTCCCTTTTGAAACAGATGGGTAAGTATGAAACTTCCCTAATGACCGTGATTTGGGATACCATACTCCAGAGAGTGGAGTACCACTAACAAATCATTACAATCAGTTGGGGGTGAGCTATTAAAAAGATCTAATCTACTGAAATCTTTAGAAAATGATATACAAAATTTCGGGAATGAATTTGGAAAAGTAGAACAAGAAGCAACTGCTTTACCAGGGCTCTCATTTGAAAAGGAAGTTGGACAAGCTTGTAGGCAGCGAAGGAGAAAAATTATTTTCGGGAAAACTAAAGAAGAAGGTCATGAATTTGAAAATAGGGAAAATTTCTTGGAAAACTCATTTTAGGTCATATACGATAGGACAAGTGCAGAACTATCCCGAAGAGCTGGAATATATGAAACTGTTATAAAACACTTTTTTGTATTTTTTGACGAGAGGTTACCTGAAATTAAGAAGAAAGCTGTACAAAAATTAAAGGATATTTACAAAGACGATATTGAATCGTTTAATTTTGATGATTAATTGGATCAGTTTTTACTATTTTTAAAAGAAAACAAAGATACTATGAACACTCCAATAGAAATTTATTGAGTTGCAAAAGAAATGGTCTCGACTTTCCCTAATGTAGAGAAACTTTTAAAAATATTTTTAACTATACCGATATCAAATGCATCAGGTGAGAGATCTTTTTCAGTTTTTAAGCGCGTTAAAAATTATTTAGGAAGTAGTATGGGAGAAGACAAACTGAACAGCATGGCCGTATATAGAACAAGATGTTTTGGACCAAATAGATACTACAAAAATAATCGATGAATTTGCCCAAGAAAAAGCAAGGCATTTTGGTATATAACTTTACGTAAGTAAAGTTATATAGCAAAATTTAAAGTTTTTAAGTAAGGTTTATTTTTAATTCTTTAAAATAAAGTTAAATTTTTTTTGAGCTGTTAATTTATTTATTAGCTATACATTTTATTGTGAGAATTTAAGGTCAGCGAATTTTTTCACTATTTAAGTTTTTAGACTTTTCAGCCCACGGGGCCCCAAATCTTTTACAGCCGGGGGCCTCCAACTAGCTTAATCCGCCTCTGGACGTAGGACAGAATAAACAGAATTTTGTTTAGTTCTGTAAAATCATCTAAAGCTAGAGCTAGATGGATTTACTCTGTAAGCAAAAGAGCAAATTTTCGTGATACCTGTTATAGATGTTAAATCTTGGTTTTTTGAAGCATCCCTGGCTATTATTAAAAAATCTCTGAAATTATAGAGCACTATCTCTTCAAAATGTTCACTTATAGTAGAAATAGGTAAATTTTTATCTTGAAATGCAAATTCAACTTAATTAATCTACACTGAAGTTCTGTGACATATATATCAATCTAGTAATCGGCACAATTTGTTCTCCAATAACATCCAAAGTTTGAAATATATTCATGATGTTGTTTTGTCCCCTTCCAATATTTTTAGATTTCTTATTTTAATCACCTTAAGGTGTATTGGAAAAAAATAGAGAGAGATCAGAACCTTCCGTCTCATAAGAATCTTCAAGTTCCCTTTTTGCTTTTTTGTTTCTTTTCCTGGCTCTTTTAATAATTTCCACTATCTGTCACTAATGTGTTCTTTGTCAAATTCCTCCATATTTTTCTCACAATGATAATCTGGATGAATTTCGACCATGTATTAAGTACAGCACTTTGTTATATTTTCTATATGAAAGCAACAAACGGCATCAACATTAAATTTGAAAGTTTCAACGGTCATAAATGTAGTTTCTGGTACATGAGTTGATACTTTTCACAGATTCATTACGATTTTGTGTTTTACCATAAAGGTATTTTCTTAGCAGCTCTTTATTTGCTAAATCTCTAAATACTAGTTTGATGAATTCCATTATTGGTAGAGGAACTTGTGTGAGTGGTGTGATCATACATTTCGTCTTTTACTTGGGTACGATGAAACCCGCACCAGGTTTCAAATCCAACTGGACAGCTCATGAAATGAATTTTATTACTCAACAACAGATGAAAATATTCAGCCCAAACAGCTTGTTGCATTTTTAATGGATCTAACATTTCCAAAAGATCTGTGATTCTGATGCAAGGTAAATTCGCTTTTTAACTCGTACAGATATGGTTCGATTACAATTTTTAAAAGCAGTAAATTTATTCAAAACAGCCATCAAAACTAGTAGTCGTATATTTCTGATATACTTCCGAACCATAATGTTCATTATACTGAAGAAAGGATCGTTTAACATGATTTTTTCAGTTCCAATACTATCATTTATTTCAATTACAGTCTCAATATTACTGATGTGGTTGACTTTTCAACATTTTTATATTTTTTTAAATATACTTTTGCTTCGTGATATTCTAAATAAGTTAACTTTTTTATCAATAAAATACTACTTGCTACAGAAAATATAGTATAATCTAAGTAAACAAAACAAAATACATGAAAAATGTCTTAAAATTATTGATAGTTTTTATGGGATATGGAGCAACAAAGGCCGTTATCCCCCAATAATTAAAAATTATGCAAATAACAATATAAACAGCTCAAAACTACCAAAAATAGTTGCAATTAACTATAGTGTTGCAATTCTTTAATCGTAAGTTAATTTTAAAAGTTAATCAACGTTAAAAATATATCTAAAGTATTAAATGGGGTGCCACGTAACGACAGAAATTTGTTTCTGTTTATTAGCACTTTAAATAGTCAATAAGTTTCGAACTGCTCTAAGAAAGAATGAAAAAACCTAACACTTCTGGTTTTTTTTTTTTTTTTTTTTTTTGAGAAACAGGTATGATACATCGTTGAAAAGATAAGAATTTAAGCAACTTAGTGACATGAGACGGAATAAAATTGAATTTTTGGTCGAATTTCATTCCCTTAAAAATGTTGTAAAAGGTTCTTGAATTAATCTAAGTTAATTTGAAATATTTATTACATATCTGGGGGAGAGATATCACGAATGTCTTCTTTCTCAGAAAAGTTTTTTAAGTTTGAAGAAATTTTTATAGGTACTGTTTTCATTATGGGGGAAATGATTGGTTTCACTGTCGAATTTCTCGAGTATTATTTAGTTACTGCATAAACCGTATTAGTGAGATTTGTCTTGTCATCTTCCGAATTACTCAAAGAAGAAAATGTATGTTTCATTACTTCTTATATATTTACTCATTTTACAAGTCACTAATTCTGCTTAAGCATTGAAAAATCTGTAATGATAGGACAATGATCGCTTTCAAATGAGCAGTCCAAAAAGTTTCTATTAGTGTATTCTGAAAAAGTTGATAAACATAAAGTGAGAGCTATTATAAAGCTTTACCTGTTGTACTTCTATGCATAGGAATGATAGAACTGAGGATAACGAAATTTGAATCTTTTATCCAATCAACAAAATCGTTACTATATTAAGAATTATGATCCGATCCCCTCATCGGATAATGGATATTAAAATTACCAGAAAGGAAGGCCAGATCTATTAATAACTTCCAAAAACAATTTTTATTGGTGAGATGTTTAGGCTCTTGGGGGGTTGATATTACTCATGTAGAAGAAAAGATCTCTCACTAATGTCTATTTTGATTACAAATATATCTAAATCTCGCGTTTACGCGACCAGTGGAAAACTTTGGCGGAAAAAGATATTTGTCGATGATACCAGTCGATAACTAGTCTTCCTACTGGTTTATCTGTTCCTGTGTCATCGAGAGGCAAACCAGATACCAAGTGATTTATCATGTTGAGTCCCCCCCCTCTTTGATTTTAAATATTATGTCAAATTTCAGACTTTTGATCAAAATGGGACCATTATTAAATAAATTATATAAAAATTACAGAAGAGCTTTTCAGCAAAATTCTAATAGCTTCTGCCTGCGCTATCTTGCATTCTATGCTTAGCATGGTCAGATTATTCAATATTTTTTAACCCATAGTTCATCTTTTATCATGTTGTATATTTTTGAGGCACTGAATAAACGTTCATCTTAAGGAATTGTTTCAGAAGTCACAAAAAACGTTCGCAAAAGTATTACTAAATTTGGAAATAAACTCTTTTTTTTTCATATTGGTAAGCATGTTCATGGGTAGCAAAGAAAGTTCTTTAAAATTAGTATCATAAGTCGATTTCAAGTATAAAACTTCCTCAGTGCCAATTTTGTTTTGACATTATTTGAACAGAATTTTTAACAGCACACATATAAACACACACAGCTTTGCTACAAATTATATTTTTGTCATCTCGAAAAATTGTTATAAAATTTCTCTCTATTACTAATTTCTCTCATTACATTAAATCTGTCTTTTATGGCGTCAATCAACATTTCTTATAATCAAGCCAAAATCCTTTGATTTTAGCTGCTCTACGTTTTCAGCGGTGTTACTTTTTTCAATATTATTATCAGATTTAAAGTAAATTCTATTAGGTCATTCAATTCTCTCAGTGAATTCAGATTACTACTCGTTTTCTTCGGCATATTATTTTGAATCGAAGACGATATCCTCTCATGAATATCAAATTGTATTTAAATCTTGAGTTAGGTTTTATAATTTACGTTGCATCTGACATCATTTTGTAACAAATCTTCAGACGGATGGGAAGGAATGGTAGACATTTCTAAAACAATCACTTTATTGACAGCTCAGTTACAAATCTACAGAACAATCAAACTAGAAATCTATACTATCTATTTCCCCGCTCAATCCCCTCTTTGGCTCTCCTACGCCTGGCTACCCGCTACGCTTGGCTTGCTTTCTCTTGAAAGCTTACACTATATATATACACACACACACACATAATAGTCTTAATTTGCATATCTCCGTTCTCCTCTTCGGAGGAAGTCCTCTGATACAAATAAGTGCCAATTCTCCAAGAGGACTATCAGTGACAAGGTCGCTGATAGACCCGTCACAATTTCACTACTTTGAAGAATTGTCCAGATATAATTGATTAAAATTACAAGTTTTGATCATATTTTTATCATATAATGCCTTTGAAATAGCTGGAATATTGTTTGATTGCCTAGCAACTCAGCTTTATTACATTAAATCTCAACAAATTTGTTGTTTCAACAGTCAAATTTGTTTCAAATACTATGTCAATTGATCTTAAAATAATTTTCAAATTTTTCAAGTGGTGTAATACTCTCAATTCTAGCTTACCATGTTGTGTTAATAAATTGTGTGGATACTGACTAGTACAGTTCTTAAGATGTCCTAGCGTGAAGTACTCGCACTGAAAATACCATGTGATCTTATTACATCAAACGATATAATGACCTTTTTAGAATAAACTGCAAAATAAACTCCACATAAATTCAAAATATGCGATCCATAAGGAGAGAAAATTGTTAAATTGTTTTTTTCAGTGAAATTCTAGATTGATATGTGCAATATGAGGGGGTTATATATTGACCACTCATATTGCTACTGTTATCGTATCCTTGTGCACTATAAACACCCAGTGACAAATATTGACTTCTTAAAGTTTCTGTGTCATTTTGGATAAAGTGTGTCGGGTTTTTCTTCAAACATAGCCTTTCTCAAATTTCATAACAATCAGAAATTTCTTCTATGTAACGTTAAGTAAAACTTGTCTTTTCTACGTGTGTTTCATTAGGAGTTACATCAACAAGGTTTGAAAAATATTTGAAGGTTCTAATTTTATTCAAAATATGATCAATTACAGTTTGCACACATTGTGATAAAAACTTATTCTGAATGTCAGTGGATAAATAATATACTTGCATTCACTCTTTTTAGAACTTATAAAGTTCTCACTTTTTCAAACGATTAGCCAATCAGTCATCGTATTTGCCAAATAGCTCCAAAAGTTCTAAAAAAATTCCATTGTGAGGTTCACCAATAAGTGAGTGAGAGTAGAATTTAATGGCGCTAGAGCTAGATTGGGCTATATGGTGAAGCAAGCAAGATGAAGTGATAAAATGTAACATCAAAATTCATAACATATTTTGAAATAATTTTGCAAAATAAATTAATCTCTAACTATTAAAAAGTGAAAATTTGCAAGCATGGTTTATAGTATAAATTGAAATTATGTAGAGAAAGAGAAATATAGAACTATAATTAATGACAATCATTAAGTTCGATTATGGGTTTTTACGTCTTTAAATGGAGAGAGTTTTCCAACTTATCCATAGAATGCGTTAACCAAGAGCCATAAACATCGTAGAGGATCATGTTATCACCTTCTTCAAGAATAAGTGTAATAAAACTTTATTTGAGCTCGTGTTAATTGCTATTTCGGGCTTATCTTCATTGTTGAATGGGAGGTACATTTGTGTAAGTGTCTTTTGTTCAACGTTTTTTTTTTCAGAGTCATATCACAATTGAATTTTAGTTGCTTAAAGGTGGGTATTATGGTAGAAGAGGAAAGTATAATGTGTGCCTGAGAGGACGGGGATGATTTGGATGTGAAAGTGTTGAAGACGGATAAGGCATCTGGCGAGATTGAGATAGCAAATCTATTGGGAAACGAATGATTTCAGTGATATTTGACTTGGTTTGAAAAGCAATAAGGAGTTTAGTTACCCGAGCGAAAGAAGGCGATGCTTGAGGCTGAACCAACTTCTTGGCCTCAAAGTTTAGATATAAGTAGAATTTTGGGACATTTTATAATAATTCAAGCGGTGTTCTAGGGGTATGAATAAATGATGATGACGTTGAATATTCACAAAGGACAGTTTAATGCATCCAATTGCCAAAAGGAATTACGAATCCTAAAATAGGAAGATTCTACAATAATATTCTAGCACCCTTACTCTCACAGTACCTCTCCTATAATTCAATAGCTCTTGATGGCTAATATCTCCCTTCCAATTCCTTGTGGCTTCCCAAGCCTCCTCTATATCCAAGAATTTCAAAGTCTGCTCCTTGTGGCATCTCAAACATGTCCTACCACCACGCTTTCCCAGTAGCGTCTCTCCGCTGTTCCGCGCCAGAATAGTCTCCACAAGAATCGCGTCCTCAAGTGCGTGTGAAGACTTCAGCAAAATCTCTGTCATACATATATATATATGTATGTAAGTGTGTGTGTGTGTTTGTGTGGTAACTGATAGAAGTTCCAGGTCCAATATCGCCATCTGCAGACGCCTGAGGAAGTGGGCGAAGCAATCTGTCAGCTGGTAGACGGGAGACGGAAGACGAGCACGAAACGTAGGCTTTCATGCTATTTTCGGACGCATTGTGATAACATTAATGATATTAACTTTTATGATTGATATTAATTTTGCAAATATTATCTTATATTAATTAAATAATTTAGTTCAATAGTCGTATTTATTTGTCGCCGACCATCCGTGACACTGCATCAGCAGTGGGATCTTAGGATTGTGAACTGATGATGAATTAGGGGCATTACTTTCATTTTGTTTCGATTAAATTTTATTCTTTGATAACGAGATAGTTTCTACTACGAAGATGTGTGTTAATATCCAAGTATTTAAATTCTTACAACTCAGCGTATGGGTGTCCCTAATTGGTTGCACAAGTAAGTAATTGGCAAGAAAGCTGCAAATACCCAGAATCTTTTAAAAGTTCATTTTACTGAAAGCATCAGAGTTGAAGGTTTCCCCAGAAGAAGTTTATGAAGTCTTCAAAAGATTAAAAGAAATGATCGATAACTTACAAAAACAAGTTGCTTATGAAGAAATCAAAGTAAACCCTGCCTTCTATCGTCAAGTAATTGGAAAGAATGGTTCAAATATTAACATATTAAAAGAAGGTACCAAAATCCTAATTAACATTCCATCTGATAACGAAAATTATGTTGTTCTCATTGAAGGAGCTCCTGAAGGTGTTGCTCAAGTTAAGAAATTGCTTTTGGAAATGGTTCATAAGATGGAAAATAAAATTTCAAAGGATTTTAATCATAGAACAGCGCTTCCATCGAAATATCATTGGTACTAAAGGTGAAAAAATAAGAGAAATTAGAGATAAATTTAACCAAGTAAATATTACCTTTCCTGAACCTGGTTTAAAAAGTAATAAATAAACTATCAAAGGACCAAAATCAGACATTGATGCTTGCTATAAATATTTGCATTGTATGAATGAAGAGAGGAAATTTACTAATTTCAGTGTTTAAGTACCAATTTACAAACAAAATTACAAATGTATCAATGAAAAAGGTAGAATAAATATTAATAAGATTAGAGATGAAACTAAAACCAAAATAGACCTAGTAGCTGAAGGGACAGAATCTGATGTTATCGCAAATTGTGGACCAAAAGATGTCAGGAAAGCAGAGAAGCGTCTTCTTAAAATTTCAAATGAAAAACAACTTGTTGGGTACACTGCTGAAATTAAAGCAAATCCAGAACAGCATAAATTTTTGATTGATAAAAATAGAGCTAGTATTAAAAAAGTTCGTGACAAGACAGGAGCAAGAATTTTTTTTCTTAACGAAAATGATGATAAAAATACAATCACTATCATTGGTAGAAAAAAGGAAGCTGATGCAGCCTTGAATAAATTAAACTGCCTTATTGCTTAATTGAAAGATATATCAGAAAAAACTACTAAAATTTTCTCTAATTGTTGTAAGGTAGTTTTGAAAGGGGCTGAAGAATTCCTTGAACCAGCTAAGTAGCGTTTGCATGAAATAGAAAAGCATTTGGAAGCGATGGTGACAGTTGAATGTCTTGTTCCTCAAGAACATCATCCTACTGTCTAGGGTACTAGAGGCTCTAAAGTGGAAAATATTCAACGATAGTTAAATGTTACTTTTAAGTTGCCAGATTGTGAAAAAATTGAAGATGCTGATAAAGTGATGATGAATAAAGATGCTCATGCTGAGAGTCTTGAAGCCAATTTTCAAGCTCAAAGAGTCGAATTGAGAAAACATGCGAAATAGCAAATCTTCAAGACTCAAGACGAAAACCGGAAGACGCATAACTTAAGAGGACGGGAAACAAAATCTTATAGAGTTGGAGATCTTGTAGCCATAAAAAGAGCTCAATTTGGACCACACCTTAAACTAAAGACGAAGTATCTAGGTCCATACATGATCATCAGTCTAAAATGCGGAAACACCTATGACGTTATCAAAAAGAGAGATGAAGACCCAACTGTACGACGTCACATGCTGAATACCTGGAACCAGGGAGCACGACGCCAAACTCTAACAACATAAACGTTTCTTTTTTTTCTTTTCAGAACTTTGTAATGTTTCGATCTTTTGTTGTTTTGTTTCTTTGTGTATTTGCAGTGTCGTCTGGAGAACCAGCCGAATCTATGAGGGCCGGATTATGTCGTGCCTAAATAAACGTTCCAGGCTCACTAGCGCTCCTTGCAGATGTCTGTGGAAGTAGACGAAGCAATCAGTCAGTTAAAAGACGGAAGATTAGCACAAGAAGGACTTTTATGTTATTTTCGAACACATTGTGATATCATTAATGATATTAACTTTGATGATTGATATTAATTTTGTAAATATTGTCTTCTTATATTTATTAAATAGTTTAATTCACTAACCGTATTTAATTGTCAACGGCCATGTGCGACACTATATATATATATATATATATATATATATACATAATATATATATATATATATATATATATATATATATATATAATCTCCCGTGCCTAAAGCCCGCCTGAAGCGAGCGGTTTTTGTAAAAGGGTGAGTATAGGACGTCATACGATCCCCTCAGAGCAGAACATAGCAGATCTGACCGAGGCTCCGAGCGGAGCTGATGTAAGCAAGCGAAATGACGTTCGTGAGTAAGAAGTGTAAATAAAATTGTTGTTTATACAACCTGATCTCTTTTTGTCATAGGACAACAGTAACACTAATAGCAAATGATTATTAGCTAAAGAATGTTGCTTAAAAAAGTAAGATTAAAGGAAGTGATCTGTGCGTATGTGAAGAAGATCCCCCGATAGCAATAGGCAGCAAACGATGCGGTTACAGTATGAAGTTAGAAATTAATACGTGTGAAAGGGAAGGACATTTTCACCACAACACGCCGTCTCAGTGTATTTCAGGTATGTGTCCCTTCACCCCTACGAGTATAGAAAGAAGTGTTCCTCCTTTCGATTGGACGACAAACACGTGCCCAGATTTTATGACCACAAGCTAGGAACCCGAAAATTCATATTACGAAGCGACAAATGGATAAGAAATTTTTTTTTATTTCTTTTCATAGACTTTTTATAGAGACAAAAAAAAAAGGGGGGGGACTATGAATTAAGAACTTTTTTAAAAAATTATTTTCTGTTAAGGATTAATGAACAGTTGTTATTTTCCCATGAACATTTGAATATTTTTAAGAACTGAGTATTTAAAGAACTTTTAATTTGATTGTCTTCGGAAAAAAACTATTGATTAAATATGAATATTATTTTAAGGGTTATTTTATTAATTTAGTTTTTGACAAGGATTAGTTATTTTAAATATGTTAACAATGTTTCATTTTGATTTTATTATTTGAAACAGATCATGATTTATATTGTGTGAGGATTTAAACTTAATGAATGTGTTAACTTTTAAAGGAGTGTTTTATGGATTAAACGTTAAAATCTGAAGTGTGTCAACAAATGTTTTTTTATGTTTTTGTGATCTATTGTGAAGAGTTGAATAACTGGTATTTCAAGGTAATATGCTCAACGAATGTTTTATTTTGATTTTTTATTATTAGAAACAGGAGATGATTGATTTTTGTAAGAATTAATTTTTGTAATGTTTTATTTTTGGAGGATTTTGCAATGATTTAATTTGTATGGATTTGATTTAGGAATTTAATTTTGTAATGAAATGGAATGTAATGATTTAGGAATGTGATTTTGTAATGATTAGGAATAATCTTTTCTTGTAAGGATTCTTAGAATGATTTAATTATTGTGTTACGTTAAAAAATTTCTTTTGTTATCTGTGTGAACCCTTTTGAGTTTATAAGAGTTAAGCATGTGCTATATGAAAATGGGAATTAGTATTTAAGTAAATAAAAAAAATGAAAGGAAAGAATTTAATATTTACAATTGTATGTATGAATGTTTACAAGGATACCCAAGTTCGTTGTTTTGAAGTATAAAATTAGTAATTTTTCAGATATGAGTACTTTTTTAAAAAAATTTATATGGCAATTGATGTTTGAAATTAAGTTTAATACTTTGAAGTAGGATTTGACATAAATAGATATGTGTATGAATTCGATATTTTGAAACAAGACTTTTATGTTTGACGTTATATTTTTTTATTTGTATACGATAATTAATGACTAGTAGGAAATGAACTAATTCTGTTTTATATGAATATTTCGTTAGGATATTCGATATCTTGAAGTGAATATATGAATGAGTTTATGTAATTTTTTTTTTAAAAAAAAAAAAGAGAGAGAAAAGTGATATGTAGTATTTTAGAGAGTTTGGGTAATTTTATTATTTTGATATGCAACAGAAATAATATTTTGAACTGTATGATAACTAAGATTTTTTTAAACCTTAAATCAGAATTAGTACTAAAAAGGAGAAATATTTTCTTTTATATGGGAATAGTGGAATTAAAGATGATTCGTAATGAAATGTACACATAAGAGTGATGGTTATATAAAAGGATTTTTGCATGATTATTCATGTTTGGTATTTTTATCTGCATATGGTAATTCATATTTGATGTTTTAAGTATTTGAGGAATTTAACTATTGATGTTTGTATATGATTATTAATAATTGATGTTTTAGATATTTGAGGAATTTAACAACTGATATTTTTGTGTATGATAAAAAAAAAATGGTTTTAAAATCTATCAACTATTAGGGATTTTAAAGTGTAACTATTTTAATGGGGAATTTAGTAATGCCGTTCTATATTATTGGTCAAGCTAATATTTGATGTTTGTGATATATGAAGTATTTTGTTGAGTGTAATGATTTTGTGTTTAAACTTGCATAATTGGGACAATTATTGGTCAGAATTTGCCGAATGTTGTCTCTCGTGCTTAAAACCCGCCTGGGTCGTTTTTGTAAAGGGATGAGTATGGGATGTCATGTGTTTCTCTCAGAGCAGATCAGCAGACTAATTCTCCGAATGGAGCGGACGTAAACGAGATGATATTCGAGAAAGTTCTGAAGTGTGGGGTGATTGAGTGCTGATTGTAAACTGCACTGATCACTAAAGTAACGAGAAAAATTAATTATTATTATTAAATGCTATTAAATGTATTGCTGGGTGATGGAGTACTAACCGTAAACTGTAATGAACACCAAGGTAACGAAACAGGAACTGTATTGAATGAATAAATTAAGTTTTCATTATTATTAAAAAGTGTATCTGATCTCATACGAATTTTAAGGGAAAGTAAATAGCTAAGTAAGCTACAGTAAGTTAAGTGAAAGTATTTAGCTAAGTA